>BDDA01000884.1:3428-22849 GCA_001662385.1 Chlamydomonas asymmetrica
ACCTCCTCCCCCCTGTGCTGACCTGAAGGAACACCACAGGGTCCTCGTTATGCAACCGTTCCAAGCACGTCTCTGCGTGTGCAAGGCGCTCCAAATAAGGGGCGCGCATGGGAAACGCCGGAGCGGTCTCGGCAGCATCCCTCGTGGCAGCATTGGCTCCGGAACCAGTGGCATGAGTGGTTTCCAGCGCCACAGCAGCATCCGCCAGCATATCCAGCACGGTCAGATCCATGTCGTCGTGACCCAGATGGCCGCTGAAGGAGATCCGCGGTACGCCGGAGCTACTGCCGCGGTACAACACGCCGCGCAGCGAGCCCGCAGGAGATCGTCGGGGCGGCGCCGCCTGCCAGCTGGGATCTCCATCTCTGCTGGCTGACGCGCTGCCTGTCAACGTTGCCTCCCTGCGTGCACCTGCATGACTAGCATCGCCGCAGCCCCGCTCGGCCGTACCATCCGAGAACCGCAGCACCAGATGCACACGGTCCACGACGCTCAGGCGCAGTTGGATTGCGCCGGCGGCGTTGGCCTTGCTGAGATCTGTACCGCTGCTGAGATCTTGTGGGTGCACGCTGAGGGAGGCCTGCACACAGGGTGCCAGGCTGAGTGCCACACGCACAGGCCGATCCGCTTGCGGCATCGCGGCGGCGGCAGCGGTGGCGCTTCCGAGCAGCTGCGAGTCCTCTGCCTGGCGGGCTAGCGCCTGGCGCTTGCGCGGCATCCACGGCGGCTCAATGGTGGCAAGATTACTTTGCTGCTGCTGCTGCTGCTGCTGGTGTGCGTGAGAGGGGTCGTCTAGCGGCGGAGCTCGCTTGACGGATGGGGAACCCGACACGGCCTGCTGGGGCAAAGCAGCGGCACATGGGGAAACAACAGGCCCGGAACCCACAAGTGAAACAAAGAAATCAGTCATGACTGGCGCTGGGACCGGGTCTGGTGTAGTAATTTTGCTTGAGTCGACGAGCGAGTCGATGCTTGGCTGTTGAGTGTGAACCAAGATGCCGCTAACGGAACAGTGCGCGTCGTACGTCGTAACGCAGGAGCCTCACCGCATATCGCGCACTGCGTTGACCCGCAAATGCACGCGTCAGTGTGTTGCAAGCGCGCGTGTGCGCGTCAGCGATCAGTGCAGACTGCAATGCTGGCTGGGTGTAGCCATTTCACCTGGGCTTGCTTGGGTGAGTGTGAGGCACAAGGCTTACTGCATTGCTTGACAGCCAGTCGCATGCTCACCCACCTTGGCGCCCCCATGGCCACGCATGCCGGCAATACCGCTGTCGCTGCCCTCGAAGCATCGCAAGTTGCCCCGTCTGCGTTTAATTGCTGGCCCTGCACAAGCCCGCCTCCGCTTCCTCTGGGTCTCAACCACCTCCTCATTCCCCACCAGCACCTCCCCAGCTTCAGGATCATCCAGCATCTCTGCATCGACATTTGCATCGTAGTGATCGTCGTAATTGATCATGCAATCACGGCTGTCGTACAGCGGGCGACTGGTTGACGGCGGGCGAGGCAGCCTGCTGGCTCCGGAACCACTGGGACCGCCACCGAAACCATGAATGGCTGCGGCGGCGTCGGCGTCACTGGTACAGCTGCGCGGGGATATGCCAGTCTGCCATGGGGGCAGTCCGAAGCCGAGCTTAGCAAAGGCGTCAGCGCTCTCGCAGGCGAGCGCGCGAGGCGACAGCAGCACCGGGTCTGCGGCACCGTGCACGAGGCCTGACATGTCCATGCCTAGCGAGGCCGCCTTGGCGAAGGCAGCGGGCAGCATCCAAGCCTGGAGCAGGCAGCAGCGACCAATGTCACAACAGGCACACGGTGCACGCACGTCGCCACACACGCAAGGAGGTTGTTGTTTTAAACAACAACAAGGGCAGGCAACAACTAGTAGCGGTGGAGGCGTGGAGCCAAGGCCAGCTGCAAAACCCTAGACCCTAAAGACCCTAAACCCTAGACCCTGAATCCTAGCGCCTCGCACCTTGAAGTGGCCGGGGTGTGTGGCCGCCAGGTAGTGCGCCGCCACCGCCACCTCGCGCAGGTGGTAGCGCCCCGGCGGCGCGTTCAGCAGCGGCGCATGCTGGCGTGCGCTAGCAGCGGCGAAGCCGAGCGTGACGAGGTCGCGGCAGCGTGCCGCCGCCGCCTGGTCGCGCGTGAACGCCACTGAGAGATACACCTGCAGCGCCCGAATAAGCCCATCCATGACCCATTAGCACCATGACACCATCCATACAAGACAAATTGATTAAGGTTCTCCGTTTTTTTGCATTGGTGCATACGTGCCTCCTCTGAATCCCTCGCGAGGGCGGCCTCGGGTCTCTGGCTAGCCGGCCGAGTGTAAACAAGAACAACATTAATACCATTGCATTGATCGTCACATGGGACATCCACGACACCATTGCACACTGCACGGCTGCATGGGAACCACACTGCGAAGGCCCGCGGGCGCCCCTTTCTGATGCAACACCATCGCACTGACCATCGCATTGGCTGTCGCAATAGAACGACTGCACTGGCAGTCCAACCTCGTCCCTACTGGACGAACTGCAAGGCCATGAAAGTGCATGTGACGTCCAGCATGCATGGTTACCGTCATGCATCTTTGACAGGCGCATGTATGTGTGCATGCATGCTGGCAATATGGCATCGCGCACTCGCTTCGCTGTCCATCACCCTTGCTTGCTGGTACGCATGGTCATGATGCACGCTGCCAAGGCCACGCATAGACACGTCCTACCCATCCACTAATAGCAGCGATGGCTGGTGTGGCCATCGGATGTGAGGCAAATTCATCAACAGCCTGACCAGCAAGCAGTACGGAGTCTGCTACTCAGTTGTTGGTGGAGTGCAGTGAGGTGCAGCTCACAGACAGGGGGGCCCCAGCTGCAGGCGCTGCAGGCGCTGCATGCGCTACAGGCACCACATGCACTACAGGCGCCTCTGTCATGCAATCAGCCCTCCACTCACGTGTTTCTTGTCGCAGTCGCGTAAGCCGGCGCGTGCGTGGAAGAACGCACCCTCCGCCTGCACCCCCACAGGGGGCCCCCTGCGCATTGTACAGCGCACCATGCACAGCCGCCGTCACTCGTCAGTCACCAGGCACAGTGATGTCAGTACGTCACCAACCCCTGACACAGCACCTGCACAGCACATGCTATGCGGCGGTCATTCATCATCACTCATCAGCCAGCGGACAAACAGCCCGCCACGCAACGCCACACAATCGGTAAGGAGCCACACAATCGGTATGGACCGTGCGGCACCTCAGTTTCTTGTGACATGCAACGCGTGCGTTGAGTTGTAGGATCGTGAGGAGTGCACGTTACAGAGTGCACGGGCGTACACCATTGCAACAGGCACAGGCACAGGCATGGTGAGCGATCGATCCTTTCCGCTGTCAGCATGGCTTACGCCCCCAATTGCTCACCCAGGCGCGTGGTGGCCAGCAGCTGGTGGCAGCGCCTTGGTCGAGGGTGAGGGTGGATGCTGGGCGAGCAGCGGCCCAGCAGCGCCCTGAGGCGGCGCCTCGGCACCTGCCCCTTCACCGCCCGCCAGCTCTGCGCCGCTGATGCGATCGCCGCCGCTGGTCGCACCCTGCGCGTGCGGCTGTGACTGCTGGGGGCCTTGGAGCGACGGCATCTGCAGGTGCAGGTGGACCCGCCCTGTCACATGCTCTCCCCACTGCCCGCCCCACTGCGCACTGCTGCCATGGAGGCCGGGGTCAAACACGCACTGCGGCTGGTCGGTGGGGCGGCGGGTGTCGCCATCGCCATCAGCTCCGGAACCCTTAACGAGACCAAGACCGAGACCGCCACCGAGACCGGTGGTTGTGGTGAGCGCTGGTGGAAGGTCCGGCGTGCCATTGGGCCAGGAGCTCACGGCAGCCGCTGCTGCCGCTGCTGCGCCGGAAGCCGCGCCCGCTGACGGTCCCTCTCCGAGACCCAGCGGTAGTACGGATGCGGCAGATCCAGGAGCGTCCGTGGTGGCAACGCCTGCGGACAACCGACCATCCCATGGTTCTACTGTTGCTATCCATGGTTGTACTGCTGCATTCGCAACTTGAGGAGCCTGAAAGGGCCATGTGCAACTACACCAACAGCACAAGCATACAGTGATACAGGAGCGTGAGGTACTACTGTATGTGCAGCCGGTGGTGTGTGGCGGGCGCGCCTTGGGTCTCACTCACCAGCAGCGTTGGTGTTGCTGGGTTCACGCGGGGCGCCGCCGCACGCCTCGCCGGCAGACGCAGCGTTGCGCAGCGACGCGACGCCGGCGGTGCCTGCAGACAACGGTTGAGTGGAGCACTGGAGCCCTTCAACAGCGTTGCTTGTGCACCGCACGTATACCAGCAGGCGAGGCGGCACGTACTGGCGTGTGAGCTAAGGAATCCCTGTGGGGCTGCCAGGTACTGGCAAGTGGCAGCAAGTAATACACTAATATGCACCCATGAGAAGTTCACGCATGTGCATGCCGCTGCGGTGACCATGAGCTACAATAGGTAGGCAGACAGGTGTCCTGTGACGTGCCAGCCGCGCTGATGTGAGGCACGAGAGCGGCGTAGGTGTTGAGGGTGTAACAGCGCTTCAGGGTTTAGGGTTCAACAGCCTGGGCCCAGCAGCGCTGATGTGTGGGGCGAAGGGGACCTGACCAAGGGTGCGGGCGCGTACGGCGGTAGTAGTACGTACTGCCACTGGCACGTGCGGGCGAGTACGGCGGTAGCAGTACGTACTGGCACCAGCACGTGCGGGCGCGTACGGCGGTAGTACGTACTGGCACTGGCACGTGTGGCGCGTACGGCGGTAGTACGTACTGGCACTGGCAAGTGTGGCACGAGCAGGGTTTGCGGTTTAGGCTTTAGCAGCCTAGGGTTTTAGCAGCACCGACGTATGGTCACGAGCGAGGGTGGCCTTACCAAGGGTGCTTGCTGGCGGGTGTGCGTCATGGCCAGCTGCGGTGCCTCCTGGTGCGGCGGCAGCACCAGCGGGGGCAGCACCTGCTGTTGTTTGCACACAACACAACACAACCCCATGCAGCTGCATTCAAAGCGCAACTCTGTACTATGGCGTACTAAAACATCAATTGCAATATGCATTTGGATAGGGTATACACGACGACGCTGGTTGCGAATCGTGCAAGCTCGACAGTATGAAGCATGCACAGCGTTTGCTGGATGGATGGACTCAGACTGGTTGCATAGCGTACCGACTGCAAGCAGCGTGGGCGGTGGGTTGGCTCCAGGTGCTGCCGAAGCCGCGGTGCCGCTGTGCAGCGGAGGCGGAGGTGCCGGCAGCAGTGCGCGCTCCTGGAGCGAACGCAAACACAATCAACTGAAGCAGTTCAGGATATAACTCATATAACTGGTGTGTCTTGCACTCCATATAACTCCATGTTACTCCATATTACTCCATATTACTCCATATACGTGGTGTGTCTTGCACTCCATGTGACGTGCGTAGCTTGGTGACCCTCTTCTGCCTGCCTGGTCCCCATCTGGGGGGAGCATGGGACGTGTGGCCCACACGCTCCTGATGTAACATATCATATTACTGTTGTGACGACTGGAAACTAGCGGAACACTGCGTGGTTGTGGTGGTTGTGGTAGGGGGTGTGTGCCGGTCTGCGCTCGTGAGTGGGTGTCGTGCGCATGGGTGCATGCAGGGTGGCTGCTGCGCGTACTGGAGTGTGTTTAAACCCTTAAGTACTTGCTCCGTGCATGGGCCCATTCCGGGATGTGTGTGCGCTTGCATGTATGCCGCCAGTGCGAGCATATATGCGCGTCAGTGTTAGTGGCAGTAGGTGAGCGCCAATGGTGAGTGCATGTGCCTGTTCCAGCGTGCGTGCCATTTCGTGCCCATTCCAGAGCTTATGCCAGTCCACTGCTGGAATTCATCCACTGTGCGTGCCCCTTGGTTCCACTGCCCGTGCCAGTCCGCCCGTGCACACAACACAAACAGTAGCAGTGTGCAGCCCAAACCCCAAAGCAAGTGGGCATTCAGATTACATACGTAGGTTGCCCATGCCACAGTGTGAGTGCCCATGCCACAGTGTGAGTGACAAAGCTGGTCAGCCCCTGCCCCTGCTAGGGGCACACACACATTATGCAACATGACGCGCACGAGCCAACCCTCTTTTTTGCTGTTTGCAAAGCTCGTGTCGTATAGCGCTGCCAGCTTCAGCTCCAGCAGTGGGTTGCACGAAGTCCATTCGCCAATCACGAGCGGCTGGTTGGCTTGGAGGAGCCCCACAGCTCCCACTGCCAGATACTGGCCTATTCTATATACCTCCTTTGCGCTTTCCATGCCAGCCTTCAGAGTAGGTGCCACAGAATACACGCGGTGCAAAAGCTCCATCGGCGTGGGCATCAGGCCAGCGGCGCCGTTGTGAGGCCATTTTGCAAGCACTTCCATTGTGCTGATAGTTGTTTGCAGCAACAGTCACCAATGTGGGGCAGATCATGAGATACATGATGCGCTTCCAACTTGTGGAGCTGGGCACTGTGGCATCTGTAGTACCAATGCGACCAGTTTTGGAGTATGCACTGCACCTACAGTTCTCGAATCAACCTGGGCAGCCCCACTTGAAGAAGAGCTGCCCACTTGTTTTACCGTAGATGACGATGCGAAGTGGGCTGCTGTGCAGCCAACACCGTGCTAGCTACATCTATGCGACACCGGTTGATGTGCCGGTTCGTTCTTTGCCTTTATGCCACGAATGGATTGACGGGTAGCCAACCCGGACCCATGGGCCCACCCTCCCCAGCAACCTGAACTCAAAGTGCTTAAAACGTTGCTCAAACAGGCCACTCCACCAGCTCCACTCAGTATGTCTGGTGGTGTACCCGGAGGCCGGCGCGTTGCCGGCGCTTTATGTTAGGTGCTTGACGTCTGCAGCTTGTGTAGCAGGTGTCAGTGGTCTCGGCTGGTCGTGTCGGCAACAGTCTTCGCAGCAGCCTGGGTTGCTAAACTACTAGATAAACGCAGCGCCAGTATGTAGGACGATAGCACATCGGCAACAGGTGCGAGAGCAATTGCGTGTAAGACTTATCAGGCAGCACTTGCCATATCAGTACAGCGCTACGTGCTTGCAACAGGGTGTTGCATCGTCAGAGGGATGAACGCGGTGCGGCCGGCGGTGCGGTGCGGTGCGGTCGACAACTGCAGTGCACGCCTGTGGCGCCCATCCAAGCCGAGGCTTGAACCCTTCCTTTTAACGTCCCTCTTTATTAGTGTTTGGCTCACCAAAGCATCTTTCAGTAGTACCTTACGCACCTTGACGAAATCTTGACGACTTGACGGCAGTACGTAGCATGGGGAAGCAAGGAACCCATGTCTGCGGGTGTAGCCAAGTCTCCCCCTGTGCGGTGATTGTTCGACCTTGGGCCTCGTAGGCTGACAGGCTGGCCATCATGTGTACAACGTACAGCGCGTCGGTTGATGTCGAGCTTGGGACTCAGCCATATGGCTTCCTGTGCCCCAACTGCGTGCCAGCTCACCTGTCGTATTCCTGCTGCCTATTCGTGCTGATGCACTGCAGGCTGTTGGCCGGCGAGGGAAGCAGCCATGCTTAAGTGCACATGAGCAAACGCGCACTGGAAACGTGAGTGCTGCGCTAGCAGGATAGATAGGAGCTTAGCAAGCAAACAGCAAGCAAACACATAACTATGGAATTAGCCAAGCAGCTTGTTCCGTCAGCGGTAGACATGAGCGAAGAGGAGGCCGTGTGCCAGCCAGAGCGCTTGCCAGACAGCGTGCTGGAGCTCATCCTGGCACCCCACTGCGTGCACAGGGCCGCAAGGCTGGTGTGCAAGCGCTGGCGCGACTGCTTCTCTCGAGGTGTTACTGCACTGCGCAGTCGCTGGTGTGGACCAGAGATGGGCTTAGCCTGGCCATACGATCCAAGCCAGCCGCTCACGCCCTGGTTTTCCCGCCTCACTGCCATCAAGCTGAGCGGCTACCATGCAGACGCCGCCACCATGGCGGCTGCACTGGATTGCGTGCGCCAGTCGACGCATCTGCAAGGGCTTACCTGCCTGCATGTGGACATGTGCGGAATGCTACAAAACCCGTACGTGGATATGTGCGGCAAGTGGCGCAAGCCTTGCACCCTTGTTGATGCTGCGTGGTCAGCGCTGCTGGCGCCCTCCAGCACACACCTGGCGAGCCTGCAAACGCTGCGGTATTCACCTGACAGAAGCGCTTTCAACGGCACCCATCTCTATGAGGACTCGGACGTGGGCAGTGACAGTGACTCTGGCAATGACAGTGCTGATGACCTCAGCAGGGACGCTGGCAACCTCCGTGTCAACCGTTGTACGCGTATGCGCATTCAGGGTCTGAGAAGCGCCTTCCTCTCCAACATCACACATCTGGACCTGAGCACTGCCAATCTGAAAGCTGCAGGCATGGCAGAGCTCGGCCGCATCCTGCTCAGCTCGCCGCACCTGGCCAACCTGCAGAGGATGGACCTCACAGACAATAACATTGCTCAGTACCCTGGCTGGGGGTGGACTCCTGCCTGGACGCCCCTCATAGAGTCCCTCACGCAAGCCACACACCTGCGCTCCATTCAGCGCTTGGATGCGAATGAAGATCTGGAGACTGCCTCCGTATGGCTCCGTCTGCTCTGCGTGCCGCACCTGGCATGCTCGCTCACCAGTTTGGTGCTCACAGCGTCAGACTGGGACGCATCAACGCTAACGGAGTTGAGCACGGCGTTGGCACACACACGGTTGTCCAGCCTGCAAGAGGTTTGCTTTACAGACGATGGCACGCGTTCTGCCGAGTGCGTTATGCGGCTGGTGAATACGCTGCGTGAAGCCTCACACTTGCACCTGACCAAGCTGGGCCTGCCGGCTGTGGAGAAGGACGCGCCTGGGCTTGGCATGTGTGTGGCCAGGTTGCTGCAGCACGCCTCGCACCTGCACGGCCTGACAGAGCTGCGTCTGCTTGAAGTGCAATGCCCGGGCTCCGAAACCTGCACATCCGCCGCTCTGGCGGCACTGGCGGCTGCCACCGGCCTCAGCGGACTGCGCACGCTGGATTTTGGTGCGAACAGCATCACCGAGCCAGTGGCAGCTGCGCTGACGTCAGCACTGGCGGCCCAGCACATGCAGGGCGTGCAGACCCTACTGCTGCTGGGTTGTCGTCTGAACGATGGCGCTGCTTCCCTGCTGGTTGAGCTGTTCCTTGACGCATCACGCACCAGCCTATGCACACTTCAGCATGTTGCGGTCGGATGCAATCCCTTTCATTATTATGGAAAGGCCATCCATGCAACGACGTCCCACGAGCTTGTGGCATGCACCCTCGCGTCCAATCTGGCACTGTGCAGTCTCACACGCCTGCAAGTACTTGGTTTGTCGGAGGATGGCATGCAGCAGGTGTGCGCGCAACTGTCCACTGCCCGGCACCTCTCCCGCCTCATCCGCCTCGACATCGCATGCAGCCTCGACATCCTGGTCACGGCTGGGTTATCGGCCCTGGGCGACGCACTGCGGTCCAGCTCGGCGCTTCCATCCCTGCAGGTGTTGGGTCTGCATTTCAGCAAAATCACTAGCAATGGCGCCCACCAGCTGCTGCAGGCGCTGCGGGACTCACCGCACCGCACCGGGCTGCGCCGCATCCTGCTCTTCCAAAGCGTAAAGCCAGCAACGAGTAATATGTTGGTTGCGGGCTTCCGGTCCGTCCCGCACCTGCAGGACATTGCGGTTAAAGTGAAGCATTTTTGAGTAGCATGCATGCGTGCCTTGTGCGTTGCCGGTCATTGCTGCGGCTTGCGGGCTTGCCTGTTCACTCTCTGGAAGCAGGCCCACAAAACCGCTTAAGTAACCCAAGGCTTGGCTTAACGGTTGAAAGTGTTTGAGGCACGGCGGAGCCTGTCGTGTTATGGCAAAGGATGACTGTCGACGTCTGTACCTCATCGCCTTCCCGTCCGCCTACCGTACCCGGATATGCACAAGCAACGCGTGCATGTGTGTGAGCCGGCATACTTTTGCCTTTATTTGTTGTCATGACCGTATTTGTATTTTGCAGTGAGCAGGTGTGTGGAGTGTGTGTTGGCTTGTGGTAGTCGTACATCATTATTTGCATGATAACAGCTTGCATGCAGCCCTCATCCAGCCTTAGTAATCCTCCCTGCATACGCCCCTGTCACGACGGGACAGCCTTCACTTGGCTGACACATGCACCTACTACTGTGATCAGCGGGCGCAGGCGTGTATGTTGCGGACACGCCCCGCCATGTTCTCTGACAGACGATGTTGGTTGCTTTGCTAGTTGCGCCTTCCTTGCGCGGCTGGGCTGTGGAGGTCACGCGCTGAGATAGAGCAGCTTGAACCTATCACTGCCGAGTGGTACCGTACGTGACAGGGGAGGTGACGTTAGTTGGTGTGGTTCAATGTGGCGGGGCATGGCTGATTGGTTGTCAGTGCCCTTGATTGTGCTCAGAGCGTGTAGCACGCACTGCGCGCATAGTGCACGTTCATCGGCCACCCGTCACGAGGGCATCATGCGGCATGGCCTCGGGGCTAATGCAGCAGCACATGCAGCAACACTGCTGGCAGCCACAACTACAGCAGCTAATACAACAGCACATGCAGCAGCACTGCTGTCAGAGAAACGATGAAGCAATAATATGCACGGCTGGATGCCTGGGAGGAATTTCTGCATGCACACATTTGCGTGCCTCTCTGTCTTTGTTGGCTTGCACAGCCGCTTGCCAGCTCTCGCTGCTACTCGTACTGCAGTCGCGGTACCGAGCTAAGACCTCACAGCGGCGTTTTTCTCACCAAATGCAAGCACTTGGCGGGCCCGTTTATAGTTCACATTGGTGTGGGGGTGGCTGCTTAATGCTACAAACACGGGCGGCGCTTGGGTGGTGGCATTGCACGTTGTGACGTCACGTGTTGAATATGCAAGCGAGGGTGAAGCGGATCAAAAGTTGCATGCTGCTTGTAACGGTCACACCTGCCTGCTTGCAATCTGTTTTGTCTTTGCTTGCTTTGACATGAACAGTTGTTCATCTCATGGCTGAATGGTGGAAGCTTGCGAGGCCTTACAACGTACATGGCTGGCGTCACCCATCATTGTCAGAGCTCTGCTTGACCTGCCTCATCAGCAAACGATGTGCCCGGCTACTGTGAGGCGCTACCCCCCGCCAGTTGTTGCATTATGGGTTGATATTGACAGCGCGGAGCGCACGCACGTTGCTGCAGCCGCTTTACGCCGGCCGCTTGAATATGCTTCGGCTGGTTGTGTCTCAAGCCATGACAGGCACAGCGTTGCGGGACTGCCCTGCTGCGGTTGCAAGGCGCGGTTCAGCAAAATTGCCTGTGGTGCGGAGGGGTGTGAGCTGATCAGTGGCCGCTTGCTGGTGCGCGTGTGCTGCCAGCTGTTACGTTACCCCCGCGTCCTGTGAGCACACGCAGCATGCTGCTGGCCCACTTTCCCAGCTAGCTGCAATGCAGTCTGCCATCAGGCTGGCGGCCCGCCTGCAGGTGAGCGAGGGTCGTCCTGCAGGCCAGCAGTCCAGCACAGTGCTAGGCGCGAATGCGTATGCCTACATGAGTGTGCAGCATACAGTTCCAGGCACGGTTGCCATGCCGGACGGCTGCCACGACGGCTGCCAGGATTGGACGGCTGCCGGCGTTCACTCACTCACCGCGCCACCCTCACTTCCATGTGTGGTTTCTATCCTCACGCTTATGCACACTGAGCGAGCCACGGGAATCATACTGCATGGCCCCACAGGCGCAACTTTAGACTCCCAGCGAGGTGTGTGCTGCACTGCTGCTGGACCGCTACAGCCACCTGCCGGGCAGCTGCTGGCGCTACGCTACCGAGCCGGTGGCAGCGGGTCATGACTCATGAGGTGGCGGCATCAGGGGCGACGTGATGCCGGGGTGAAAACGGGGTGGCTGATGGTGGAGCTGTTGGCATCCATGTGCATGCTCTGGGATCCAGACAGTGATCATTGTGGTTTGGTTGTTGTGGCCCGTTAGGGATGGCGGGGAGTGGGCAGGTAACGCGTGGGCACAAGCTCAGATAGTTGAGTAGTTGGCTAGTTGCGATCGCACGCAATTAAGCCATTACAACGCCGGTCGTTCTCCACATGTATACGGTATGCCGTGTGCGTAGGTGGGCACACTCGTATATCGTGTACGGTAAAGGGCAGCCAGTAAACAGGACACGGCGGACGAGATGTCCCTTTGTTGAGACCGCTCACTAGCCTCCTTCCCCGCCTCGGTCCTGCCCTGCTCCGCCCCCGCCCCCCTTTCCCCTGCCTCTCCCCCTGCCTTTCCCCGCCGCCGCCGCCGCCGCCAGCACGTGCGCCTCTATCTCCTTCTTCGTGACGTTCCCGCCGCGCTGCGCCATCAACGCCGCCAAGCCCTCGGGCACGTGCGACTCAAACGCTCGTGACAGGCGCGTGTGCTCCTCCCAAAGGCCCACATCGCGCCACGCCAGCGGGTCGGCGCACGGCAGGTACGGGTGGCGCGCTTGGCGGCGTGACCGTTCGGACTGCCCCAGCTCGGTCGGCGGCAGCTGCTCATCAGACGCCGACGACTCCTGCTGCTGGGCTACCAGCTCTGAATGAGCAGCCTCGCTGCTGCTAGTAGCTAGGAAGGCGCGGCGAGGGCCGCTGCCCGTGACGCTGGTCCCAGTGCCGCCACCGCTACCGCTACCGCCACCGCCACCGCCACCGTTGTTGTGACGGCCTTCATTCAAAAGGGCTCTGCCACCGCCGCTGCCACTGTCATCGCTGGTAAGCCATGCGGCAAACTCCGACGACGTCGGCGCCGCGTACCGCGACTCAGCGGGCGATGAGTCATTGCGGTACAGCGGTTGGCCCCAGTAGTTGACTAGCCACAGGCGGTACGAGTCCAGGTAAGCCGACTTGGCCGCCCCGCGCGCGCAGATGAAGTGCACAAACATAAAGCGCGGCTCGCAGAGCGAGCGGTTGCCGACCACGAAGAACTCGCGCCGACTGGGCGGGCACACGCGTGTGGCCTTGAACTGCGGCGGGTGGCGCAGCACGGCCGCGAGGCCGCGCCGCGCCTTGACCTGCTGGCACTCGTGGGGGGCGTAGCAGAAGGCGTAGGCGTGGTTTCGGAGCGCGTTGAGGTGCAGCTGGTTTCGGTGCAGGCGCAGGCGCGTGTAGCCCTCGTACCACGCCTCGAACATCGCCACCTGCACAGTTGAGTGCGGCAAGCCAAGCAGATGCACAAGCATGCAACCTGTTGTCTACATGCAGGTTCACATACTAGGCACCGTATCACCAGCAGCCTTGGAATATTATGTAGCGTGGAAAACGGCTTGCTGGGTAGAGCACCTGAGTTGGACTTCCCTTGAATGCAGGGCTACCTGCATGGCTACCATGTCAGCCGACAAGCGCGACAGGACATGCAAGGGTCAGTGAGCTGCCATGTGCATGCAAGAATGCAAGCGTGCATGAGCTGCAGCCAGACTGCAAGCCTGCAACCGTTTCGTTGCTGCAGTTGGGGCTGCTGTTCTGCTGTACTGCTTGCTTCAGGTGCGTGAAGGAGGTGGAGCACGCACAGCGGGACATCAAATTGACCACCGAAACAGTGAGGGGCTGTGGGGGAGGATAGGACGCTGTCAAAATGCCGCAGCAGGTCTTGCAGGCTGTGAACCGGGACCGTCCTCCCATCCCAGCCAACAATTTGTGCGCACCTGCCAGCCCGCATGCATGCACGCATAATAAACGGTTTCCTCCTCCGCAGACAAACAATGACAGCCATTTGGCGGACATTCTGCAAATGCTAAGCCCTGAACCTCTGCAACCCCTGACCCTAAACCCTAGAACCAGCGGCGCCTCTCCCTCTCTCCCTCCCTCTCTCCCCCGCTGTCTCTCCCCCTCTCTCTCACCGTGCGGTTGTTGGAGCGCGCCGCGTACACGCCGCCGTTGACTAGCGTGGTGGGGTGGCGCGGCTCCTGCTCCGCCATGAACACCGCGTCCGCGCCCCAGCGGCGCATCACCCACGCGTAGCTGGCGTGCACGTGGCGCAGGTACACCACGTCGCTGTCGCTGTAGTGGATGTGGTACCTGAGCATGAGATGTGTGTGTGCGTGCGTGTGTTAATGTTTTTCCCCGTTCTGCCATATAGTGTGCATGTGCATATGCATGGGGACTGCACCTGCACACGCTGTGTGCGGAGGGTGGGGGGAAGGGGGAGGGGCCGGGGAAGCGCGCAGCGGTGCGCACGCCCTTGCGCTGACGTTGTGACACGCGTTTGGCGAGCCGGGCGGGGTGGGGTAGGGTGGGGTGGCCACAAGGCCCTGAGGAACTGCGTGCGAAGCCGGGACTACCCGGACCTGAGCGGGTGCGCTCTGAAGGCCGCCAGGTGCTATATGACGTGGATGTGATGCAAGGACAGCACTCAGCACAACACGCATGCCTCGCATTGATGCCATCCTAACACACATGCATGCTGCACGGCTTTACGGGAACCTCTTCCTGACACATGCCTGGCTGGCTATCCCCACTGCCCTGCTTCGTTTTCAGCGTGCTTTATCTCACGGTTGTTAGCAAGTTCTATCTCACGGTCAGCCCTCCTCCACGCCAATCCTGTCCACCCGCTCCCGCGGCGCGCCCCGTGCCGACCACACGCTGTGCATGAGCTGCTATCGGGCCTGTCGCTGTCGCTCGGGTACACCCTGCTGCAAGTGTCAGTATATCGCGCACTGTCATACATTCGTACACCGCCACCAGCCCACCGCCATGCCCAGGTGCGTCGCAAAACCACACCAAACCACTGTTACAGCCAAACCTGAACACAAGCCCACCGTGTCAGACCCAAACTTTGGAATGCAAACACGCAAACCATACCAGTACTCAACTGCACTCATATCAATTTGAGGTCACTCTCGTAGCACACACACGGTGAAATCATTCTCATGACACACGCTTCAGTCATTACTCATCACGCACTTACCCCAGCTTAAGGAGGTCCAGGCTGAGCCGCACACACACCCACACGATCTGCTGGTAGCCCCGCGCGCCCAGCCCAACCATCGTGCTGGCAAGTGCGCTCGTCAGCGGCCGCTGCGCCGCCGGCTGCGGGCCACCGCCATGGAGCCGCCGCCGCTGCCACGCCTGCCCTGGGGCACCCGCCGCAGCCGTTGCCGCCCCGACGTCGCTTGCGGCACCGCCAGCCTCCTCGCTGCTGCCAGCGCTGTCGCTGCTGCTCCCAGGAGCGCTGCCTGCATATAATACGCTCCTGCTGCTGGCCCTTCCAGGCTGATCCTTGTCATCCCTGCGGTTTGTGTTGGTGGTGGTGGTGGTGGCGGGGTCAGTGAGCCCGGCATCCTCCTGAGCGTCATAGCAGGCCAGGCCGGTATCCAGGCAGTACTCTAAGCTCTTGACGTCCAGTACAGCGGCCAGCATCGCGGCGCCGCCGCCGTACGCGCGCATGGAGTACATCGTGTTGAGCGCATACCTGCACAGTGAGAAGAATAGCAAGTCAACAAGGAATGCGTTGTTCAATTGCAAAGCGCTGCACTGCATATGAGTGTGCGAGCAATGAAGCCCCAGTACGGGTCCCTCCGGTACGGATGTGGCATTGCAGTATTGCACCCTGTAGGGGTTGCGTGCATGCCGAATGTCCAGCGCGTGCGCTCCCATGCGCTGCGCATGCGGCACGGACAGCATCGGCGCCGTGCAAACGGCCACACGCCCGCTGCCCCTGCCTCGCCGCTTCAGCTCCGTCACATTCACCCCCGCCCCATCCCCCAAAAGCAGGGGCGTCGTGCTTTGTGATGACGTGCAGCTGCATGCGATCAATTGTACGGCCCTTTCGCCCTGGCTACAACAGGTTCAGAGGGCGGACACAGACTAGAACCACTGCAAGCACCTCAACCGACCTTGCCATGGGCTGTGTGAAGACCAGGAACGATACCCATTTATCCGGTGTGGCCACGGCCGCTGCTAGCGTGGGCAGGTCGCGCGTGTTGGCCTCCCAGTGGCGTGCGGGCCAGCCAGCCCACGCCGCAACACGCTGCCGTGGTCTCCCACCCTGCACAGCATTGAAGTGTCAGTTTCAAGGCACTCAGGGCCTGACTTTGTCGTGCCTGTGCTCAACCAGCTGCACCAAACACGTTAAGTGACGTGTTCCTACTGGTCGACAATAAACCAGAGACACGCTGTGCTTCCATCAAGCCAACTAATCGAAGAAGTCAGGTTCAGGCTGCAACCCTGGCCAGTGCCACACGGAGCAGTCAGCTTTCGTCACAGTGCTGCCGCAATGTGTCCCCAGCACGGCAGGATGCCAACAAGGCATACTACGGTACAAGCTTGTAGCTTACCCTGAGACCCCTGGTTGCGTCCAGATGAGCGGTTGCCTCAGGTATCGTTCTGACGTCTTCCTCGGCAACCCCATCCCTGCTTGCACGTAACTTGCTCCGCTCGGCAGACTTATGATCCAAGGGCGCTCTATGAATATGTTTTGCAAGATTAACATGGTTAAATAAGCTTAACAACAGTAGCAGTGACAGCCCACAGTGGCAACAGCGTGTTTTCATCTTGTTGGTGGGCTGAGGGGGTGTTGCACTGAAACACAGCGTTCGCCATTCCAGCGGCTGTCGTCAGTGTTGGGCTATTGGTACATGTAAAACCGAAAGAAGCAGTGTGCACTGAAACAAAGCTGGCAGTGACTTTGTTGAGACCGATTTATGCCGACCCGCCTGCCTGTACCGCAGTCACCTGCATGTATGCGCAAGCGCAGAAATGCTTACCCAAATCACCGAGCACGCCCTGAAGGCTTGTATGCCTCTCATGATTGCTTGGAAGCACACCTGTGTTCAAACCCCCCCACGTGCCCGACACCAGCTGAACGGCTGTTCCACTTCTCCACGCAGGGAGTGTTGGGGCACGTGAGGGGCGTCCTGACCAGACTTGGTGGGTGCATGCTCGTCACGTTGAGGTCGGGTGTAGCATGCATGTAGGGTCCAGCACGTCACGTGTGTGTTGCAGTAGGGTCAATCGCCTGTGCTGAACAGCGTACGTTTGTGGCAGTGTCAACACACACGGGACTGCAGCATGTTGGTCCCACCTGTACAGGAAACCACCACTGGACTACACCTGCAACCAGATCAAGTTGCCATGGTCTGTGCCCTGTGCTCCCGCGAGCCATGGGTAGCCCGTAGGGTGCTAGAGCACATGGACAGAAATGAAAGTGAAATACATCTCCGTGCACACTTGCAAGCGTGTGGATTCTTGTCTCGTGACGTTGCTACCGTATGATATTGCTGCCAAATTTGCCTCAGCCAGGCTCAGACATATGCAGCACACAAGCAATCGTTGCCAGAAGCCTGTCGTGCAGAGGCGTCCCACAACGCGTCACACGGACAGGCAGGACCATGCAACTGTTACAACGCGGAGGCAATGTCTGCTGAATGTCTGTGCATCAACGTCATTGTCCAACATCAATTCAATCGGGGTTAGGAAACCTCAGCATTGTGCGCTCTTACCCATGACTGCTGAATGACCCTCTCCGTGTGAATGCTGAGACCATAATGAGGATGACGCATGCAAGCACGGTGCAGCGGTGTCGGACGTAGGGATGAATATCGGTGGAGGAGTGGCAAGTGAAGGTGATGTGGTGCGCATGTACAGCATGGCATGGGGGATGAACAATATGAATATCAACAAGGCAGGTACAACAAACAACTCAATTCAAAACGCTGCTGTATGCTTGGATAGACAAAATGCGCCAACCTAGCACCGCGCAGGCAGGCGTAGGTTGTCGCTGGCTGAGTGAACGCATTCAAGCTTTCACAGAGGTGTGCGCCAGTGCGTGCAGCCCAGCAGGCACATCACTTGCCCGTGACCTTGGCGTGCAGCGCGTTCTGGACCACCGCTGCGACCCCGCAGAGCACCGTGCCCCACACCAGGTCCGTCAGGGCGAGGCTCCAGGTCCACTTGGCCAGCACTGAGAGGTTTGTGAACTCGTAGCAGCCATACAGTGCAGCTCCCATGGCGGCGCCCTGTGTCAAATGCAGGGGCGTGGTTGGGAATCGAACCAACGTGCTGGCAACGCGTCACCTGATGACCATCCGCTCACTGGCAAAGCCAACAAAATGTACCAGTGGTGCAGTTGAGATGGACCAAGCGAGACCAAGCATATGTACAACTTGCCTGTGTGAATGCAGCACCAGCACCCTTCCCGCTCACGCGAGCAAAGTACTGCACCGACGCGACAATGAACGTCCACGCGAGAAGCCCTGATATCACGTCAGGCGTAGGCCTCAACTGGTCGCCCAGGGTGTCCTTATAGACTGCCCCAGCAAACAGCGAAATCCACGTGATGTCCAGTGCGAGGAAGACCACAAAACTGGGCACGAAGATGAACCCGATTTCTGGTAGTGGAACCACACAAGCCACACGCACAGTGAAATTGCCAGCACAAGTGTCAGGCAAACACGGTTGCAGAGCTGTACAATAACCAGGCAAAGGTGTTCAGACAAGTGCAGAGCCAAACACGCAGCTCACCCTTCCACAGCGGCAACGATGTCCTCGGTGCCATCATCTGCGACGTGTCTGTGGGGGGAAGTGGGTCGTACATATCTTGCTGTATAGTGTGTGTGGGATATGCTGGTGGATGGCCGGTGTCACCTTTCTCAAAAGATGGTACATCACTTGAGATGAGGGCCGCAGCCTCCTGAATGCCGGGCGGGGTCAGCGTCTGGTCAGCTGGTGTCATTCTGCCCTGCGTGCTCCGCCAAGCGCCTTGTGCATCACCCTCACCTGAAAGCGCTCTGCAGTCTTGTGATAGTGGGTATGTCAGCACATACCCACCCCCACACAACCGTTCTGTACGCCCCTTGCCACGGGGCAATTAGGACCGCACAAGCTGTTGAAGTACTGTGCATAATGGCAGCATTACGATGCATCCAGCAGCCTCGCTTGCCTCGCATGCGTGGTCCTTGCTGCCATGCTTACATGCATGTGCCTGACTGAGCCCCAGGATGGATCTACATTCAAGCGGAAGGTCTTCTTCCGGCCCTCTCGAACGGTGTTTCCCTCCCTCTCGCCAGGGGATAGGCGGATGGCGCCTCTTGCCTCCACGCCACGCCAAACGAGGGAGGCAAAGCACATGAAGGCGTCATCAGAGCGCAGGTGTTGCTGCGGGATCCTGGCCACAGGGGCTGTTCGATCGGCCACGTGCACAGCCACAGGCATGTGCTCCGGCAGCAGCTGACCAGTCCTTGGCTGACATGAAACTTCACTGAATGCTTTACCAGCGAGGCACGCTTCACTGGGTAAGAGGCATCAGTCCATCAGCACTGACACGTCCGCCAGGACGTGCGGGCATGCGGAAGGGCTGCAGGCTGGCCAGGCTGGCATATGCCGGCAGAGTTTTCACCAGCAGGCGATTCACTGGGTAGGAGGAAGCCCGACACGCCCACCAGGACACC
>BDDA01000884.1:22859-41507 GCA_001662385.1 Chlamydomonas asymmetrica
AGCGATGCCGCTGGCACGCAGCCGCCTGGCCTGATGTCATAAATGCAAGTTGAGGTGCGCACATATTTGTGCTGCAAACGTGAAGCCCCACAAGGCAAGGTTGCGTGATTGCGTGTGACAGTGCGAGTGTTTGCAGGTGGAGCGGGAGGTAGGGACGGCAAGGCAGGCGGAGTGGTGCACGCTGTGCAGCCGACACTGTAGCGACTGCAGATGCCACGCAACGGCAAAGGTCAAGGTCTGCCTGCAAGCAGGTTGACGCCAGTCGCTTGCAAGGACACGCCAGCGTTGTGCCGTCCCCAAGTTCGCTAGCATGACTCAGGAAGAAACACTGCTGAGACCGGCATGCAGAATCGATAGCATGCTTGGAGACCAATGCAGCCAGGCTTGCACAGGCGACAAGTGTAGGGCTCACAGCATGCGCCTGCATCGCGCTGGCGTGGCAATGGTGCTCTCAGCGCTGGCGACGATGAGCAGGGAAGTGGTCAAGGGAGGCAGAAAACCCATTGAAATACGTTGTTATGTGTGGTTGTCAGCTCACGGCGCACGCTGGACCACGAAGCAACTGCAGTCACTCGGCAATGCAGCATGCACTTGCCAACCGCAGGCGAATGCATTCACGCTAGCTCACAATGTCCCCAGCAGCGTCCGCATGACCGAACGAACGACACAGCGATGCGGCCCAGCTGCCGGCGCTGGGGCTGCTGGTGCTGCTGTCAGCACGGCACGGCCAGTACTGGCAGCTCAGGTCAGACCGAGATGGTGCCCACGCCAACACTGCTGTTAAAGCACGTCCTCAGTTAGGCGCGTCCTCGTCCACTTGACTCTGCATTGAGCTGAGCCAGGCTGTGCATGCATACCTCCTCCACCGCCACACACTCCTCCTGGAGCCACCCACGCAGGCAGGCGTCAGCCGCATGTGCGGGGGACATCCATGCATGCCCGCTGCCCAGCCATGCTGCCCGCCGCGCTCCGCCACCACCATGCTAAGAGAAGAACGGTGGGGTTGCTCAGGAAAGAACAGCGCTGTTGCTTTGAGGGGATCTGCGCTGTTGCTAAGAGAAGAACGGCACCTCAAAGCCCATGCCGCTGAGCAGGATGAGCACGCCCACGCTGATGGCGAAGGCCGCTGCGATGGTGGAGAGGTGCTTCTGGATCCACGGCTGCTCCTTGATCAGCGCCTGAGAGGTGGTGCCTGCAGGGAAAACAAGGTGCGGGAAGGCATACCGATATGTACTGTGGTGGATGGCGGCTGGCGTCCCACCAAACCTAGCCACCATACACACAACGTCAGGTTGATTGATAGTACAGCTAAAGGCGCGATCAATGCACAATTTCGCCTGGTGTACTTGGCTTGCAGGCTATGCATCCGCTGCAGGTGCGTGTTGGTCTGCTGGGCGGCGCATGTGCATGCAGCAGGCCGGCAGGCATCATTCACCAGATCTGGCCATTTCGTCTCAGCCGTACACGGCAAGCCGAGTAAGCCATGTAATGGGAATGCGTGTTTGGGCGGTGGCACGTGACGGGCGCCGGGGGAGCGCGCTCCAACCTGCGACGCATCAACACACTCACGTACCTAGGCGACAACGACAGGTGGGGCAGCGGGAGATGTGGGGGCGACTGGGGTAGGGATACGGCTGGCACACGGGCTGGCTCAGCCACTAACGCAGGTGCTGAAACAGACGGAAAGCACAGTGGCAAAGTCGACAACACACCGCTCAGTAACCATGCTCTAGCGTTGTCGCAACGGTGCATGGAGCGGCCAGAGCACAAGCACAGAGCATCACCAGGGCACCATGCCACAACACATTACCCACCAAGGCGCTGCCAGAGCACCGTGCAGCATTTCCGTTGCCAGAGTGCTTGTTCTCCCGACCTATCAAGGACGGTGACCTGCCACTTACTTCAACTCCTATGTTGCTGGGGCACTGCATGATGTAGCCTGGATGCCACAGTGGCGGGTCTCCAGAGACTGCCGCTCTGCCCGTGCAGCGAAGGCCTGCCGCTCTGCCTGCATCTGTGCAGCAAAGGCCTGCCGCTCTGCCTGCATCTGTGCCTCAAAGGACTGCTGCCCTGCCTGCAGTTCTGTCTGCAGGTGTGCGCCGAACGACTGAATGTACAACGCCAACAACCCTAGCATGAAAGGCATCCACCACCTTTCAATATTCAGACCCATGTCGCTTCTCTTGTTACCGCTGCCCGAGTCCTTGCCCTTGGCACTGTAGACAGTCTGCAGGCCAGCACGGTTTTACATTGGAAAAAAGATTACAAAGGTTGCGCAAAGTATCAATACGTTTGGGCACGTTCACCAGAGCAACCTCAAACGCAACCTGCGCCACGCCGCGCGTGTACCATACCTGTGGGCCCCGGCGAAAAAAGCCCTGGCTCGCATTAGCCTGACCTGTGTGTTGCAGGCCAGGTTGAATGCAAAATAAGGTCAGTGCAAAGGGCCGCGCAAGACAAGCACTGGATCCAGCCAGCAAGTACCAGGACGCCGCTCACTGCGTTTGCACCAAAGCACACGGGAGTTACCTGCACGTTGCAAGTGCACACTGGGAATTGCTCGCAGATGTCCTGCAACTCTCTTGGCTGCACTTCCGCAGCTTGAGGGTCCAGCATAAGCAACGCGGGCTGGCAAGCACTGCTGCATTTTTTTGAAACGGACTAAACGGACCACTCAGACAAGGTATGGCAGGTCACAAATTCATGTATGTGCATTGCTTGGGTCCATTTTCGTAATGAATGAGCTGTCTTCGTGACAACAGGGGAACATGGAGCGAGGGGGCTGGGGGTGCTAATGCCGGGCCTGCACATGCTGGCTAGCGGCATCACCCCAAACCCACCCTCACGCGGCGACCCCACCAACAAGTCACCACGAACACCAGTCAGGCGACCGCCTTTGCAGTCGACAACAGCCGCTATGCGCTTGCAAAGCGCCCGCAACTCCGCTGCTGGCGGCAGACCCATATGCTCAGCATGGTACAGCAGCGTACTGAGCGCGTATCCTCCTGCCCCGAATGCCCTGCCGAATGCTGAGAGGGGCATTTTGGCGAGCTTGTCCAGACATGCTTCCACCGACTGGATTTTGGGTTGCCAGTACAGCTTCGCCTCATTGCTGAGTTGCTGAACTGGATGCCCAGCGTGACTGCTGCTGTGGTCAAGCCATGAGGGTGTACGGTGAAGTGTCAACGTCCGGCTGCGCACTGAGCAGCCCAATGCGTAAGAGGTGGGTTTTACTGGCGTTGAGATGCTGACTGTTGGTACACACACACGTCTGCATGGCTGCGGTGAAGGCTGGCAGGGCGGCCACCGAAGGCAGCGGGGCGGAGCGTCGTTGGCATACTGCACTGCGGTGAGGCGTGGGCTGGTCATAGGTGCGTGCGATCCCTCGCACAGCGATGTGATGCCGACGCCTTAATCTTTCAACCAAGACAGCAGCGCCTGGGCCACGAACAGGTACAGCAGTGGGGACAAGGGGCACCCCTGCCAGACGCCCGTGCAGAAGTCGGCCGGTGCTGACACGCCGTTCACCACCGTCGAGGGGATAGGCGGATCGCGCCCCTTGCCTCCACGCCACGCCAAACGAGGGAGGCAAAGCACATGAAGGCGTCATAAGAGCGCAGGTGTTGCTGCGGGATCCTGGCCACAGGGGCTGTTCGATCGGCCACGTGCACAGCCACAGGCATGTGCTCCGGCAGCAGCTGACCAGTCCTTGGCACATGCTGACATGAAACTTCACTGAATGCTTTACCAGCCAGGCACGCTTCACTTGGGTAAGAGGCATCAGTCCATCAGCACTGACACGTCCGCCAGAACGTGCGGGCATGCCGAAGGGCTGCAGGCTGGCCAGGCTGGCATATGCCGGCAGAGTTTTCACCAGCAGGCGATTCACTGGGTAGGAGGAAGCCCGACACGCCCACCAGGACACCCTGACCAGCCACGCCTGAAGAGTAACACGCGCAATGCCACTGGCATGCCGCCAACCAGCCTGATGCCCACAAATGGAAGTGCCCACATACCGTGTTGGTGCTGCGAACATGGGCAAGGTCGCGGGCGATGGGGTTCAGCAGTGCGAGTGTTGGCAGGTGGAGTGGGAGGTAGGGACAGCAAGGCGAGCGGAGATGGGGCACGCGTGCGCGCGTTGTGCAGCCAATACTGCAGCACCTGCTGATGGCACGCTTGGCGTACGCCGAAGGTCTGCCTGCAAGCAGGGTGATGCCAGTCGCTTGCGGGAACGCGCCAGCGCTATGCAGTCCCTAAGGTTGCTGGCATGGCCCAGCAAGCAACGCAGACAGGCATGCAGAATCAATAGCATGCTTGGAGGCCAATGCAGCCAGGCGTGCACTGGCGATAAGTGTGGGGTTTGCTTCACGCGCCTGCCTCGCGCTGGTGGGGCAATGGTGCTCTCAGCGCTGGCGACGATGAGCAAGGAAGCGGTCACAGGAGGCTGAAAACCCAATGCATATATCGTATGTGTACCGCAAAAGCCCAATTGTCAGCTCACGACGCACGCTGGACCACAAGGCAGCTGCAGTCACTCAGCAATGCAGCATGCTGCATGCACCTGCCGACCACAGGTGAATGCATGCACGCTAGCTCACGATATGCCCCCACAGCGGGCGGGCGCATCACCGCCTGACTACCACAGCGATGCGGCCCAGCTGCCGGCGCTGGCGGCGCTGGGTGCTGCTGCCAGCACTGCACGGCCAGCATTGGCAGCTCAGGTCAGGCCGGGATGGTGCCCACGCCAACACTGCTGCTAATGCATGTCCTCAGCTAGGCGCTTCCTCGTCCACTTGACTCTGCAGTCTGCACTGAGCTGAGCTGGCCTGCATTGAGCTGAGCCAGGCTGTGCATGCATACCTCCTCCACCGCCACACACTCCTCCTGGAGCCACCCACGCAGGCAGGCGTCAGCCGCGTGTGGGGGACATCCATGCATGCCCGCTGCCCAGCCATGCTGCCCGCCGCGCTCCGCCACCACCATGCTAAGAGAAGAACGGCGTCGTTGCTGAGAGAAGAACGGCGCTGTTGCTCAGGAAAGAACAGCGCTGTTGCTTTGAGGGGATCTGCGCTGTTGCTAAGAGAAGAACGGCACCTCAAAGCCCATGCCGCTGAGCAGGATGAGCACGCCCACGCTGATGGCGAAGGCCGCCGCGATGGTGGAGAGGTGCTTCTGGATCCACGGCTGCTCCTTGATGAGCGCCTGAGAGGTGGTGCCTGCAGGAAGAACACACATGCACGCGTGCACACGTGTGTTCAACCCTTGCGCCATTTGGGTGACGCAGGATAGCTTTGATGGACGCTTGCCGACGTTGTGTGCGTAATTTGGGTCTTCCGCCATTTGGGGCACAGGATAAGCATTGTCAACGGGACATGCACCATTTGGGTCAGAACGGAAAGGGCACCGACGTCCAAGCAAGGGTGGGGTATGCCACAGGGGACGGCAAGGCGACGGAGTGCACATGCGTGGCGAGGCCGTCGGCAAGCACGCCACTGCGGCGGGGCCACAACATTACCAAAGCTCACAGGCCGCATGTGATGGTAACTACGAAAACATGACTGTGCAGAGCCACGTTAGCTGTGCACATATGCATGGCATCTGCACACCTTTATGAACACACGAGTGGCAAGGTTGACAAGTACGATTCCCTGAGTGCAGAGTTGTTATACCTAGCATTGCAGCTGTCACAGCCGCACCTCCATCACACACCTCATAGCAATGCTGATACCCTATGGTAAACTCGCAGGTGCCAACAGGGTCGCATGCTCTCGCACGTCGGCCAGCTGCCTGCATCGCATCCTGCTGAATGTGGTGCCTGGCTTGCATGGACGCATGGTTGCCCTCAACCCCCATTGCTTAACATAAGAGCCTCACCTATCAACAGAGTGTAGCCACCCATGGCTGTCACTGTGCCGATGACAAACGCGGTGCAGTACGCAATCGCCGCCACCTTGGTGGGCAGCGCGAGTGCGGGAATCACCACAAACAGCGCGTCCGGCTGAAGGCCGTACACAATGCCTGTCGCGTATGTGGCAAAGCCTCGCCTGAGGCTGGCTGTTTTCCCAGCTGCCACCGACCCCCCGCCTGCATCCAGCGTCAGCAGCAGTGTTGTGTGAGTGGTCAGGAGCACGACGCGGTCGAGCCAGGCCGGAACTCAGGCATGGCACCTTATGTAAACATGCAACACGGAGTCCACCAGCGTCAAGAGCATTCTCATTTGGTCCTGCCGATCTGCATTGTGCTGCTGCCGTAGCGCCAAACCGCCGTGGTCTGAGCGGGCGAAATGCGGCGTGCACGTGTGTATAGGCGCACCTGCCAGGGCCAGCTTGACCGACTCGACCTCTTGCTCTGTCGCATCCCCCTCTTCATGCTTCTCAAAGAACGATTCGTACACGCCAATCAGGCCGATGGCTATGAGCGTTAGCCCTACGATCGTGCCTCCCCACTGCGTGAGCGCTGGCAAGAAGTCCGTGAAACGATCCTACAGCCCACACAGCAGTCAGCAAGACAGCAGCCGCGTCAGCAACTGCGCGGCTCCAACGGCAGCGGCAAGGTCCATAGAGTGCGCAGCAGCCATCCAACAGGTTTGTGCAGCCCCGCGCACCTTCAGCACCACAAAGAACAGGCCCAGTATAAGCTGGCCTGTGGAATGGCCAAAGCCCCAGAGCGCGCCCAGCGCCGAGGCAGCAAAGCGATTGCGGCCGATCGTCAACGGCGTCAAAGCCTGTTGCACGTTACGTTGCAGCGCCAGCCAACATCACGCAAGCAAAATGTCAACACGAAGCCGTACACAAAGCACGATATGAAAATGCTCGCTCTGCAGCACTTTTGGGCTGGATTCTGGCAGCCTGTCAGGGGTCTGCGGGGCTCACCGCCAAGTGGTCAGGCCCTGCCAGCGTGTGCAGGAAGCCAGCGGCCAAGCCAGCCCACGCACTCTTGGCAGCAGAAGTTATCCCTGCAGATCAAGAAAACACGAAAGCAGATGCCAGATTTGCATGCAAAAGCCTTTGGCATATTTGGTGTAAGTAGCGTTCATGCATTCGGCGTGTGCTGCACTGACCATGGCCGGTTGTTTCTCCAGCAGTGAGAGCGACCGAAGCAAAGGGCAAGCTGGAACCTGGCCCTGAGCTGAGATACGCATAGACTGCGCAGAAGGCCAGCACGCTGAAGAGGTTGCGGCAGCGCTTGAGCGCCTCAAACACGTCCAGCGGCGTGTGCCGCGTTGGTTGAGACTCGACTGGCAGCACAGCAGCAGCAGCGCCAGAACTGCTAGTAGAGCATACTGCTGTGTTCCTCAGGGCATGGCTTGGTCCAGCTTGTTGGCTGTCGCTGGCTGGGTTTGATTGGTGAAGGCCCCAGGCGGGGCGCAAAGGTGCTGTGGCCGAGACACACAGGGGTTTAACAGGCACCAAAAGCAGCCGCCGCGAAACGCACGCCGCTGACCCTGTCCGACACTGCAAACGCGGAGTGTGCTGCATGTCTGGTCGCTGACGGCAAGAAAAACCACGCTAGCGGGCCCCCTGTGGCCCAGCGCCTAAAGCACTTGTGTACCCTACAAAGTATTTGGGGCCAGGAACAGAGCAGGTGAAGGTGAGAAGAGGAGTGAAAATGGTAACAAAGTTGCAATCCAATAAAGCAATTCCACTGAACATAACAATACAGGGTCTGTTTCTGCGCCCGTGAGTGCGCTTTCGCGCTGGATCAACAGTCCAGGGGGCCTGGGGTCGTGCCCGCTTTGCCTCAGCAACTGGCCACACACATGTGCATGACATCCAGGCGATAGCACGATATGGGTCTGTGTGGGCCTCTGCCTGGAAAGCGCTGTGGTACTGTGCGCAGCGTTACGCACACGCTGCCATGAAGCTCAGCACGCCCAGCGCAGCACGGCAGCACGGCTACTGCAGGCCGGCCCACTGTTGAACATCACCATAACGACTGTGCCGTGCCATGCATTCCCTTGAATCCGAAGACTCGAGCACATCTGCGGCAGCCCCGCTGCGTTGACGCCACGTGCCGGCCTCAACCAAATGCACATCATACATTCATACGTGTCTTAGCTGAATGGCAGCCTCCTGTATAATGCAGCTCATGCCACCTCTTGCAGTCTGTTGAGTCGAAAATATCAAACCCCACGCCCTGTGCAACGCCCCGTAGTGCAGCAGCATTCGTGGTCCTTGCTGCGGCATGCGCAAGAACGCTCAGCAACCCGCACACCATACAGCCAGGCGGGTCTGGGTCAGCAATTCAGCACAGCTTGCTTGTGTGGCTCTGAGTCTGAGCGTAGTGTAGTGCACGCTGGTGCGCTGGTGCTGGACTGGAGCGTGTGGCGAACAGCGGCACGTGTATGCCGCATGCTTGTGTGCCTCTCGCAGTGCTGAAAGGCTGAAATGGCATGCATGCATGCATGCATGGCTTCGAGCTCCGTGGGGGATGCAATGCATCCTAGGTGAGCCACTACCAGCCCGCATGTACATGCAGGAGCGCTCAGCGGGTTCATGCAGCGCAACACTGTGGGGAGGGGCAGTTGAACATCAGCGCAGTGGTCAGCAAGCGTCACGCTACCAGGGTCGTCCCGCACACGAGTGCACATGAGCGCATGCGGGCAACAAGCTGCATGTATTAGCAAGTGCAGAGCCGATATCATATCATCCAGCTGGATTGGCAGCTTGCGGGTGCTATCGCTGCTACGCGAACTGCTGCTGCTGCTGCGCGCCGGCCTCGGCACCCGATTGCGCCGCCCCCAGCGCGGCTTGCGCCGGTGCCCCTGACCCGGACGGCGCCAGCGCCTCCGCCAGCACATCCGGTCCCCTGCTGGCCGCCACGTAGCGGCTGAGGGCCAGCGCGTCCACCCACGCGTCAGCCGCCTCAGCGTCCTCAGCCACCAGGTACACGCTCACCAGCGCACCGCGAGGCGCGCAGCAGTCGTACGCCGCAACCACCTCACCCGCCGCCGCCGCCGCGGCAGGTGTCGTGGCGTCGGGTGCGCTGCTGCTGGAGGCGCCTTTGGAGCTGCTGCTTGGCGGAGGTGCTGCTGCAGTGTTGGGTGGTTTGGGGGGCTGTGTGCCCCGGCCCGCACCTCCTGCCGGGTCGTGCTGGTGCGAGGAGGAGCAGAGGGGGGAGGAGAGAGGGGACGCTGCAGCGGCCACCGCAGCGGCGTAGGGGTGCTGCGCCGCCAAGCGTGGCTTGCCTTGGCTGCCTTGGCTGCCGGCTGACGCGGCCTGCTGCGCGTGTGCGGCGGCTAGTGGGCGTGAGAGCGTGACCCAGATGGCCTCGCCCTCTGGCAGCGTGGGGTCACACGCCCCAACACATCAGCAGCGCACCACAGTCCTGTATGATGCCGCCGAACCCGCTACCTGACAGCCTGGCACAATCACCATCTGCCCATGAAAAGCACTCTGCATGGAATGCTGCAAGTTACACCCAGTATGGAAGCGCAACGCAGCAATGCAAACATTACAGATTGTACACGACATGTATTAACCTTCATGGGGGCAGTCGTGGCGGGCAGCAGGCAGAACGCGCCCACCTCACAGGCAGGACCGTCGGCACAGAATGCGCTATGCATTACATGGGTGCAATTCGGGTTCCTCTGGCATTCGCTTTGCCAGCTTGCCACTTATCCAATGCAACGCCGCCGCACAGACCCAGCAGCGCATACATGCAGTTGAGTGAATGTTACAGGGAACGCCGCAACAGCCACGACGATGCTCGCAGTTCAGCCACACGAGGGACTTCGCATGGGTTACACGCAAGTGCAGGGGCGCGATGCGGCCACAGTGCCCATGCCTTCGCATTCGCTGTGCTGATGCATGGTGGATGAATGACGCATGGTGGATGATGCATGGTGGATGATGCATGGTGGATGACAGGATGAATGATGCACGGTGGATGATGCATGGTTTGGTACGCAGCACCAGCTGACTCTTGCGCTCATCAAGGTATGGTAGTGCAGCAGGACCCGGGCCGGGGGACTGCAACAAGCCAGCTGACGACACGCCTGAGCGACAGTGCAAGGGAGAGCGGGGAAAGCTAATGTAGGAGTGAGCGTTCCGCAACCTTGCCACCATTTTAACGCCTGCGTGTTGGGGGAATCCAACATGCATGGGTCTGCAGAAAGCAAGGCGCAATGCATGCAGCGGGGCTAACAGCGGGACAAGGCCCAGCGGGGGCGACCGTGGGTGCACACGTAGCGTGGCCACGGGACCGGGCCACAACGGGGGGTTATGGGGGAAGGAGCGAGTGGAGCAAGGGACACAGCTAACAGGGCCACGAGGCTGATGGCAAAGCAAGGCTACAGGCGGATGGGTACAACTGTCCTTCCAGTGTGTGGGAGAGCATACCCTTGCCCCGCCCTGTACACGTGCATCATGTGTCCTCCACTGTACGCTAGCTGCCACGCCCAGTAGGGCAAGGGACACTAGGAGCACTAGGACACGGTCAGCTTCCCAGCAGGCGGCATTCATACACGCTCAGCCTCGCACCAGGGGGCACCGCTGGCAGGTCCGTGAGGAGGGACAAGCCGTGCAGGTTCAGCTCCGCCAGCGCAGGCGGTAGCGCCGGCAGGGACGCAAGTAGGGGACAGGCCGACACTGTCAGCCTCGCCAGCGCAGGGGGCAGCGCGGGCAGGCGCACGAGGGAGTCGCAGACGTGAACCGACAGCTGCTTCAACGCCGCTGTGTTGCCCAGCGCGGGTAGCGACTTGAGGCGGCGGCATTCGCGTACATACAGGGTCGTCAGCGCCGGCGTGCGGTCCAGCGCGGGCAGGGACATGAGGCCGCCGCATTGGTCGACGATGAGCTGCGTCAGCGCTGGCATGATGAGCGTGGGCAGGTACGCGAGGCTATCACAGCAGCCTGACACATGGAGGTCCCTTAGCGCCGGCATGCGCCCCAGCGCAGACAGGGAAGCGAGCGAGGGGCAAGCATACACGCACAGCGTTGTCAGTGCCGGCGCGCGGTCCAGCGCAGGCAGGGACATGAGGGTCTTGCAATAGAACACCGCCAGCTTCTTCAGTGCCGGCGTCCGGTCCAGCGCGGGCAGCGCTGTCATGAGGGGGCAGTGTGAAACCGTCAGCTCTGTCAGCGCCGGTGTTCTGTCCAGTGCGGGCAGGGATATAAGCTGGTCGCAACGCCACACGCGCAGCGTTATCAGCGCCGGTGCGTGGTCTAGCGCGGGCAGGGAGGTGGCGGGGAGGGAAGACAGCGTGAGGTGCGTCAGCGCTGGCAAGGTCAGCGCGGCCGGGAAGCTGACGATGTAGCAATCAGACACCTCCAGCTCCTGGAGCGCTGGCAGGCGGTCCAGCGCGGGTAGGGACGTGAGCCTTGCGCAGTCGCGCATGCGTAGTACGCGCAGCGAGGTGACGGCCGTTACGCCCGCCAGCGAGCGCGCATGCGGGAGCCACAGGTCCAGCTCCGTCAGCTGGCTCAGCACAGACAGGTTCCCTAGTGCCATCAGATCGCCTTTGACGCCCAACGACTGCGTGCGCGGGGGCCAGGGGGTGAGTGGGTGCGGCGGGGAGAGAGCAATGTCAGTGACGGTGCACGCATGGGGTGTGAGCCGTGACTTGACGGGTGCAGCAACGAAGGCCCCGGCCCCAGCCAGCCCCTCCCCTCCCATGCGTGCCGTGCGAGCTCACCTTCAGGCGCGCCATCATGGCGGAGCTGTCGGGGTGGGCGGTGAGGTGGTCCACGAGGGAGAGCTGCGCGTCGTCCGAATGGTTCATTCTGACACGCAGGGTCTCAAGCGATGGCATCTTGGCCACAGGCAGCGCTGCCAGGTACTCCGGGAACCGCAGCTGGCTCGTCGGGGCGTCGTCCCACCGCAGAGAAGCGGCCGTGCAATGCGCCAGCAACCATGCGCGCGCGCCCCGCACCGCCAAGCAGAGATTCCGAAAGTCTCTGCGGTCCAGCGCTCCCTCCAGCGGATCCAGGGCCTGCACCAGGAGCGCAACGTTGATGCTGGCCACGCCTGCGCCGTCGCCCATTTGGCAGCCGGGGGGCACCTCGGGCGCCTGCAACAGGATGTGGAACGAGAATGGCGCTGTGCTCATCGCACGCATGCCTGACTGTCCCAAGCAAGGGCGCCGGCTGCAGTGATGCTAGCAGCGTGCATGCGCAGGGATATCCCACAGGGGGGGGAGGACATCTGGGCGGGGGCGTTTGTGGGAGTGCGTGCGGTGTTGCTGCCTGCTAGTATGAGGGGTGTGCGTGAGCCACTGAGCCCACACACAGCCTGCTGGCCGCCGTGCACAGCTACATACAGCCGCCTCTCACCCTGTCAGTGTCTTGGGGCATGTTGGCGCCCAGGTGTGGTGCGGTTGTCTCGCCGTCCGTGTCCGTGTCCGTGTCCGTATCCGTTTCCGTTTCCGGCAGGGACCTGCTGGGTGCAACTGCGCACGGGGCACCACGCAAGCCAGGCAGGCAGTCAAGGCGATGATGCCACAGGCCGCCAGAGGACGGAAACGAGTCCGGGCGAGCGCGAGGGTGTGGTAAACTCGTTGGCACCATAGGGCCTTCTCGCAGCGGTTGGTTCGTGTCAGGCCGTGCTAACGTGTCGCATGTACAAAGTGCAGTCGCAAGGTTGGAGCACGCGAGAAACGCAAGCTGGAGCTACCGGGCATGCACGCACTTTGCTTGCGTCGTCGGAGTACACTGGGCAAGGGCAGCACCCAAAGTGCCACGCTTGCCAACGCAGCCAGGAGCACCACGACGCACAGGACCCAGACGTGGCTGCGCCCCATGGCAGTAGTAATCATAGTCATCAACAGGCGCTGTATGACCTGCTGCACCGAGAGTGCCACGCCGGTGTGGGGCGCGCCTACGGCATCGCTCGCTTGGCAGCCAGGCAGCGCCCCGGGCGCCTGCAGTAGGGTGTGCGCACGAGCAAGAGCGGAGGTGTGCTTTTCAGATGAAGCCTGGCCTACCTGTCCAAGCAGGCGGGGGGCGTGGGTGCCACTGCAAGACGTAGTCAAGTCTAACGTTATCTAACGGCAAGCACGCAAGCAGTGTCAATGAAAAATGAGGGGGGACAGCCGTCCGCAGGCGGGTCAAACCAAAGGATTCTGTTGTGTGTTCCGCAGTGTGCATGCCTGTTCACCTGCACATGGCCATGCCGTCCTCCTTACCGTGTCGCCATAGTCGCCGTTGACGCCTGCAGTGGCACAGTCTGAGTGATGAGCTGTAGTTATCTCGTCGTCCATGACCAGGGAGGACCTGCTTGCCGGTGCTCCTGCGTGCATGCCGGCAAGGCAGGCAAGCAAAGGAGAAGGACTATGCAAATGGCTCCAAGAGGTGGGGCTCATAGTTGAGCACATTAGGTTGGGGCCAATCTGGGGGCGGCAGGAGTTTACAGACGAGGTTTAGAGGTTTGGGGCTTTGGGCTGTTTATCAGGCAGGCAGAGTTTCGGTCACAACGGGCTTTTCGTGCGCGCGTGTGTGTGTGCCCTCCCCCATATAAAGCAAAGCTTGATGTACAAGCCACCCAGGACCCACCAACCTTGCAACCTGCTGCACCGGACCTCAACCCGCCTGCCTGCTGGTTCAGAGTATCAGCGTGACCCACTCAGCAGGTCGTCGATGTGGAAGCCCTACCTGGTTGCCAGCACCGCCAAAACCCCTGCTGCCTTAGTAGATTACAACCTGCACAGTCAGTTCCAGGTCAGGGCATACACCTTCAAACGTGCCACGCTGGTTTCGCAGGCCATGATTCAAACGCCAGCAGACCGTCGACCACTTACTGGCGAGTCAACTCCAGCTTATGACTTCCGCTTTGACCTCAGACCAGCCAGCGTGCCTATTGAAGAACACACCGCTGTCTTAAGTGTAGTGCTGGGAGCTCTCTGGCGCCCTGGTGCGTTAACAACAATTGGTCATCAGCGAATGCCACCGTTGGCCTGACAGTTGACGTGAGAGCAGACAAGGGAGTGCGTGCATAGCGGTACAAGAACTAGAGATACTTGTCGTTTACGGCGTTATGATAAGCAGTGTGTGAGCGGGTGCGCTCTTGCACCCAAACGACCACACAGCGCGTCAATGGCACACAAGGACACAGAACAATTCAGCATGACCTATATGTAGCCAGCCACTTGTCCACGCTATGCTCCTTTGCATGCAAATCACACACTGTTCTTGAACGCAGAGCTGTCAGCCATGCTGGCGGCAGCACATAGTCAATCCTCCAAAGTCCAAACTGCCATCTGTTGGCAGATCACAGCACTGCTTTCGGTTTCGGATTCACTTGGGCTGAACCCAGTTCGGGCTCAACCTAACTGTACAAGCACACCCACAGAGCTGTGCAGACCTATTCGCGTACTGTCGTTTATGCCCAGTGCACCGACCAATCACAGTCGAATTGACCTTCTCACCTTGCGTTACAGGATTTACCGTGTGCACACTGTCCCCTGCTGTCCCCAGCTGGCTGTAGCCAGCCCGGTGCGCTGCCCACCGCCACGCCATTGCATGCCAGGCTGTCACATAACCCACCCACCACGACCCCCCAGCGCATGAGAACGCAACGTACGGGTGTGCTGATCACCCTCACAACGCTTGTGCACACACGCTATCTCTCTCAGTCGTGTGTCGTCACACGCACCTCAGCTTGTTTCCGAGCCGCCCTGCGGCCATGCAACCTGCACACCAGCAGATGAAGCATGCATGCATCTTGATGCGATAAGTCCATGGCGCGTTGTCGCAGTGGTCAGCAAGCGTCACGCTATCAGAGCCACCCCGCACACGAGTTCACACAGGTGCAAGCGGTCCACAAGCCACATGTATCAACAACAGCAGAGCCGATGTTATGTCGTTCAGCAAGCTGGATGTGTCACCCTGGAGAGCACCCCCTTAAACCCTAAACCCTAAACCCTAAACCCTACACTGCAGGGCCTCCTCCAGCAGCCATCATCTCCAGCTTTCCCAATGTCAGTAGCACGGCCGACTGCTGCGGCTGGGATGCTTATGGTCGAGCGCTGTTTGGCGGCCGTCCTGTCACATCGCAACCTGCGCCACCATCACATGTGCCAGCTTCGCACTGCTGGCGCCGCTGCCTGCCCTGTGCTGTCCTGTCCTACTTGCCCTGCCTAGCTCGTGTATGCTGCGTGCTTGTGGTGGAGGCCGCGGCCTGGTGGTGCTGGTGCGGCTGCTGCTGTGGAGGTTTGAGGGGCTCGGCGGAGGTGTGTCCTGGGCTGAGCAGCAGAGCAGTACCCCCGCGCTGGCTGGCGGAGCGGATGCCACACATCAACACATGCGATGAGAGACGCAGGACGCGACGCATTTTGTGGGAGCACGAGGAGCTGCCTTGCCTTGTCACAGTGACCAGTAAACCCAAGAGTTAGTCACTGCCAGAACAGACTGACACAGCGGGAGTGCAGCGCATGTGCAAGTCCATGTCAAGCATTTTGCCTTCTGCAGAGAGTGTTGTAGGGGGCCAGCCTGCCGCAAACCAGATATGGATTTCAAAGTGGGCTATCGCAATCAAGGCCATCGGTGTTGTGTTCGGCGCTGCAAGCCACTGTGACAGCATTACAGTCGGGTTCGTTGAGGGAACGGGGGGGAGTTCATGGATGTGGTGCCGCTAAGCATGCATGCACGCAAGCCGCCCTGCTGTGGACACGCATGCAACACCAGGAGGCTGCTGCTGCTGCCGGCAGGCAAGAAACACAACCGCCTTGGGTTGAGTTGAGGACGCGTGAGAGCGTACAACGAGCAGCGAAAAACAATGCACAATGCGTGGAAAACAAAGACGCACGCCCTGAAGCTGTCATGACCACGAGACGCACTTGCATGCAATCACGTGTAGGGTGAATGGGTGATTCACGGAGTGATGACATAAATAGCATACCGGTATCTTGGCCAGGAGAACCACACACACAGGTCAAGGAAAGCTGCACTAACGCTGCAAATCACAGTGTCATAACTGGTCCGCATTGCATGCACGATTTGGTTTGTGTCTTGACACTGTGCGCGTTGATCACCGAGCGCATGTTCGTCCGTTCGCAAACGCAGCGATGCGTGTGCACATGCGTTCCAGCATTCACGCCGGCGTCACGCACGCAGTTCACGCCAACACGGTGGCCAACGCCGGCACGGCCTCCTCCGCCGTTGTCTGCTTGGCGCCGCGGCGCACGTCCTGCAGCGCGAAGAACGCGCTGTTGACGGCGCCAATCCACACGTCCAGCCCCGCCTCACTGGCGGCCACGGCCACGCTCACGGCCACGCGCGGCGCCACGAACACCAAGCTGCCACGCGCCGCGGGCAGCTGCGCGGCCAGCTGCGGTACGGCGGCGGCCAGAGAGGCAGTGTCGGCGGTGTCGACGACGCTGAGCTGTGCTGCGCCATGCTGGACCAGCATGAGACGGGGGCCCTCGGAGGGCGGCAGAACCACGCTGCTGCCGGCGGCCGCCTGAGAGGGGCGCGGACGAGGGGCGGCGGTGAGGGGCAGGCGTTTGAGCACGGGGGGAACAGACAGCAAGGCATCGTGCTAAGGGCGACGTGTGTGCGGTGTAGCATGCGGTGCAGTGGGTGCATGGGGTTTGCTGCCTCGCTTGAATTGCACTGGGCTGCAGTGAACAGCCTGGTCAGCTGCAGCATGCAGCAGCATCCCGGATCCCGGATATTGAAACGGCTCAAGCAGGTTCAGTATTTTCAAAACCGGGCCACAGTCTCTAGCACGGCGGGCACTTGGGTGAGACATGACTCATGAGGTGTGGGCCATGAAGCGGGCAGGGCACAAGGCAGTGTGGCGCGTGACGTAAGCGCTAGGGGGCGTGAGACGTGAGGCGGGTGGACACGGGGCGTATGAGGCGGGTGAGGCGCGAGGCGTATGAGGGGGGCATGTGGCGCGCAACGCAAGGCAGCAGCTCACCTGCAGGCGCTGCACCTCAAACTCCTCAAAGGGCGGCCGGTACAGGTTGACGCCCTGCACGCCGCTGGCGGACCCGCTCAGCACCTCAGGCAGGCCTGCAGCGGAACAAAAGAGGGGGTGCGGGTGATGATGCCGTAGCAGGGAAAGGGCTGGGGAAAGGGCTGGGGACGAAGGATGCTTGGATGAGTGAGTATTGTGTGGCCATGCAACCCGCACCATCTCATTGCCGTATACGGCTGCATTGCATGAATACGTCAAATACCAGGTCGAATACCTGTGCGTCATATAATCAACATGTCCTGGTTTCAGCATGCGCATAGTGCTCCCAGCCTCCTGGTAATCAGTGCCATCCGATTGCTATCAGCATCCCCAATGCGTTGTCGTGACGGACGGACGCGCCAGTCAGTGGATCCCGCCTCTCAGCCTCTGCCGGTCGGCCACTCACCCTGCTCGTAGGTGAGTGCGTCGCATAGCGACTGCACGTCCAGCGGCTTGGGCGTGAGCCCCGCGCGCATGACGTTGTCGCTGGCGGCCATGCACTCCACCAGCTCGCCGCTGAGGTAGGCGTGAGGCTCGTTGGCGCACAGCGCGACCGCGCTGCCGGCAGACAGGTGGATCTGCGGGCAGGGCAGGGCGGCAGATGCATTGGCATGCAGGGCGGCAGGGCATGCAGGGCGACCGGTGCATCTGCGCCAGCGGACGACAGCAGCGACTGTGTGCATGCGGGAGGGGATGCATGGGACCTTGTGTAAGCCGGGTACAGCGCAACCGCTGGCGTTGACGTCACAGCCGCGTGGCTGGCAAGTGGCGAGAATGCCTCAAGACTTTCATGAGGTGGATGGGAATCACTTGGGTGGCCGCCTGCTTGCTCAACAGCAAAACAGCAACGCACCACACGGTCTACAATGTATATGGCGACAACGTCCTGTCGGATGGGCGGCGCGGAATCTGTTGGTGACGTGGCATCATGCTGTGCTCATACAGAGCACAGCACAGCACAGCATGATGCAGCACAGCACAGCGTATGCAGCGCAGGTGCAGGCGCATGTTTGGCGCACCAGGTTGAGGAAGAGCGAGGCCAGCACGCCCACGTCCCCCGGGAACTGCGACGCCAGGCGCTGCACCAGCTCCACGCGCTGCGCGCTCAGCCCCTCGGCGGCGGCATGGTGGCCATTGGTGCCGTTGGTGGCGGCCGCCTCTGCGGGCGGCTGCTGCGGCTGCGCTGGTGCCGCCACGCGTGCCACGAGTCGCTCCACCGCTGACTTGACCTGCGCGCGGTCCGCCTTCATGAGCGCCTCAAACGCGCCGCGCAGCGTCTGCACATGATGACCAAACGACCACGCCAGCGGCGACAGCAGCGTCAGAGGGGACAGCAGCAGCAGGAACAGGCAAAGCGGGTCCGCAGCGGTAGTTCGGGCAGACACCAACACGCGTGTGCTGCTGGCGTACCGATGCTGACTCCGTATGCAGGGTAATGCGAAAGGAGCTACACCATACAGTGCGTATCTGCCTTGGTGTCAGTCTCCATCTGGGAGGGAGCATGAGCAATGGGGCCAAAGCAGCTCCTGGTCGTTGCAGTACAACACCGTACCGCAGTGGGAAAGGCTCGCTGCCATGATGCAAGTCGCATTACCCACAAGTGTGTCACATCGCGCTGTCAGCCAGCATTCATGCACAGCTGGATTGGCATGTTGCGGGCAGGGTTCACCGTCAGCACCATGCTCGTTGATTTTGTTTAGGGCCTTATCGCTGCACGGTCCAGCTGTAAACTCCCCCCCCCCCCCCCCACCC
>BDDA01000885.1:0-11573 GCA_001662385.1 Chlamydomonas asymmetrica
CCTACTTGTGTCTGTGTGTCTCGGCTCGTGAGGTGACTTGTGTAGCAGTGCACATCAGGGTCAGCTTGGCAGCCGAAGGCACAGCCAGTCCTGTCTCACAAGGCTAACAACGCATGCACAGCTTGGCAGGTAAATGCGATCGCACGGTGCTCAACCAGAGCATCATACAGGTGCAGTGAAGCTAGCTATGGCAACCACAGGCAGGACCTACCTTCTAGATCAGCTAGACACAGCCCTGCAACCTAACGGCATACGCCAACACAGAGCATGCCGTGCCCAACTTAGTGGTTTATTAATGTGTGCTCTTTGCCACGCGTGTCACGGCCCGCTGTTCAATCGCATTCGCTGCCTCTGCCATCGCCCTGGGCGCGGTGTCTATCACTGGCAAGTATTAGCCACGCCCGAGGAACACATACACAGTGAGCCCCCACGCCTGCAGCGCACGCACCGACAGCGCCGCAGCAGAGCTACACGCATGCGCGGCCGGCGCCAACCAGCTACCCCTGCTTGGCAGCCGGCCAGCCTCCCAACTTGCGCCTTAAAATTGTGGGCCGCAGGGAGGCAGCGCATGCACAGGCTGTGCAACACCTTGTGTTGCTGTTTGTGCATTCAGCAGTCCTTCCACCGCACCACCCTGGATATGCACAGCAGGACTCCGCAGAACGCCCACCGCATTGGTGGATGGTCGAAAAGCAGCATGACGGTGCCATTACACAGTGCATGCTTGCGTGCTGGTGTCTGTCGTAGCGTTGCGTGCCAACATGCGTCCAATTTTGCAACACCGGCGTACAAGATTCTTCGTAGTGCTTCGAGTGTCCTGGCAGGTGCTCGCATGCCGCCGTACGTGGTGTGCTGAGCCCTGTGTACAATCCGGCCCTCCCCGTCCCACATGAGTGGCCAGGTGGCAAACCTTCTGACATGGAGCAGGCCGACTCAATCCTCACTAGCGCCGCCAAAGGCGAACACTCCACCCGCGCGCACCAATCAGCATAATAAAGCAGACCAGCACCGCTACTTTACCTGACCACAGAACTCTCCTTGTTTGCAGCATACCAAAACCACGTAGCTGGCGGCAATCCGCCTCGCTCACCTTCACTGTTGACCAAAGCAACCGAGCGTCGTCAACGGCAAACCCGCATCACCCCAGGACTTGTCCTGCTGGCCTGCGTGGGTAGTATGTTGCCAGAAGGATCAGCAGAGCGCTAGTTGAAGGTCCCTGCACGCCTGCAGGACAGCTGCAGGACAGTAAGGGTCACAGCTGACGCTGCTGTGTAGGTAAGGTATCCTTGCGCTCAATAGGCGTATGTGCTCAAACACAGCGCTTCCATGCTTGCTGCATGTTTCTGTCCTGACCGTTGTTGTGCTGCAGTGCTGTGAAATGGACCCAGTTCGGCACGCCCTAGCTCGGCTTGTAGATCCTGCAGTCCTTCCGGAGTTTACAGTTGATGATATTCGGAGCCTTCAAAAGGCAGGATACACATCTGAGCGCTTGCTCTGGTCTGCCACACGCGAGGGTTTAGAGAAAGCTCGTCTTCGTCCGGCGATAATCGACCATCTCTTGCGTGAGTGGGGTGTTCCACAGGCCTGGCCCCTGACACTCTTTCCACCTGCCACCCGTGAAACGTCACCTCTCGTGTTAACCTGATTGCGATGTGCTGTTGCATGGCTACTGGGTGGTGTAGGCGCTGCTGCTCCAACGTGAGTGACCAGCGCAATGCATCATACGTTGCCAGCCTCATACCACAGTCTCGCCAACGTGCTGTGGTCCACCTCTCGTCTTAGTGGCGAGGGTGCACAGTGGGTGCACAGTTTTGACCACTCCATGCACCGAACGTTTGCAAGGCGGTGCGTGTGTGTGTTTCTCGTTACATGTGCTTACAAGAGCTCAAGCTTCTGTTTCAGGGCTGCTCTTGAAAGGGCTCCCTAGTGCAGCTGCATGCCACGACGCCTGCCTGACGCTCACTGTGCCCACCCGCCTGAGTGCATTCTTCACCCCTCCCATGCCATGCCGCATTGGTGCAGGGCACCAGGTCGTCAAGGACGTCACGCTCTACACCCCCGCGGGGGCGCGAGACGGCTACTGCATAAGGCACTTGCAGCGCGCCACCCGTCGTCAGCTGGCGGCCAAGCTTACCCCCAAGGGGTATGACACAGTCGCGAAAGTGACTGAAGCGCCGCAACGTTTGCTGTGGTTGCCCAGCCACCCCAACGAGCTGGCCGTTGATCCTGTGGACATAAGTGATTTGGCCATTGATCCTGTGGACATAAGTGATTTGGAGCTGGAGGATGGTATGCAACTAGCTGTGGTCGTGGACCCAGCAACGCCGCCCCCCAACAACCTGTCCGAGCGCGTCACGGGTGTGGAGAAGTTGGTGAGTAGAGGTGCCTTGTCCGTATTGCCCACGTGTTGAGGCAGGTGCCCATTGGATGTAAACCACCTTTGAGGACCAGCGGCCTTGTTGGACTACTTTTCAACTGTTGTTTTGCCTTGTTGCTGCTTGACAGGTGAACGATGTGTCTAACTGGCAGCGCGGTCGCATCGCTGCCGACGAGTTTAAGTGCTCGGAGTGGGCAGTCGAGCGCCTGGCGGGCGACAAAGGTGATGCAAATTCGCTCGTGCTTGCCGTGTTGCCGTGGAGTGGAGGTGCGAGAGTGGCCTTGTGTGGTTTGCGTTCTGCTCTGACTGGCGGAATAACAGCTATCGTGCAAGGATTGAGGAGTGCATGATGTTCGCCTGCTCCCTCCCACTGCTCAGGTGTGATGCGCTTTTGCTACCAAAAGATCTATGGCACGGTGCGTGGCGAAGACCATGCCGAGATGGGGGTGAACATTGAGATTGATGGCTTGGCCTACTCTTTGTTGTGCGTGCTGCTCGTGGAGCGCAAGCCGCGCATCACCATGGACAACGTGGAAGACCTGGGGCGCAAGGCCATGACGCTGAGGTGAGGCTGAAGCTGAAGACTATGCTGGCCACATTGCATGACACCCATGACTGTTGGTCGGCGTGCGCAATAGCATCCGCCCTCTACACTTCATCCCACCTGATGCGTTTGGTGGCAAAATCCGATGGCGGCTGACTACCTGCTTACCTAGTAGGTGTGGACATGGTGTGGGTGCTGACAGAGCCTTGCCTTGTGTGCTGGATGTTGTGCCTTGCTTGTGTGCTGCTGGATGCAGGGCGCTTGTTGCTGCGCATGCGCCTAACACGGACGGGCTGCGCGATCCGGCTACGGGCCGAATAAAGCCCCTGGAGGTGGTGCTGATGGCAGACGCATGGGAGGAGGACCCCAAGGCGAAAGCGGCGTGCAAAGCTCGGATGCAGGAACTGGGCATCACGCCTGCTCTGCCTCGGGGGGACAAGTACGAGGTGGGTGACACCTGCAACATGTGGCCTCCGACACCGGAGGACCTGAAGTTGGCCCAGAGCTATCGGGCTAAGGAGAAGCAGTCCTCGGCTGCATCATCAGCAACAGCGGCTGAGAGCACAGCGGACGGGGGTAATGGCAGCGCAAGTGGTGGTGGCACAACCGCCTGTGCAGTGGCCGCCCAGATTCGCCCCACCTTCACATATGAGCACAGTGCGCCACCACTGGTTGGCACCGGTGGCCAACCTGACAGCGCGCAAGAAGCGACACCTGGCCTTGCCTCCGGCGCAGCTCCTGCGCCACCATCAGGTGCTGCTGAAGCCCTCCGCCTGGCGCAGGCTGCAGCCACGGGCGCTGACGATGCTGCACAGCTAGCCGCGAGTGCATCAACGTCGGCATCAGCCGGCCATCAGCAGCAGCACCTCAACCATCAGCCGCCCACCGCACTGCAGCGTCATGCGCCCACATGCACAATGCTGTATCGCCAGCTGGACAAGGCCTCCGCAGCCGCAGCCGCATCAGAGGGCCGCTGCAAGGAGTGTGGCTTTCGCACATGCGCCACGTTTGGGCAGGCGGTGCCGCCACCCTCCGCGGCGGCTGCCGCTGCGTCACCCCTCCTGGGGGGGGCGCAGCGCTCCGCCCTGTTCCCGGCGCGCAGCAGCACAGGCGGCGCAGGCGCAGGCAGCGACATCGGCGCGCGCGGCGCCATGCAGCAGCTGGTCCAGCAGCACCTGGCGCGCTTCAGCACCTCCCTCGCCACGCAGTCCATGTACGGCGGCGGGCCCAGCGGCGGCGGCACACTGTACGCCGGCTCACCGCAGCATCGGCTGGAGGACTCATATATAGCCGGGTTGGTGTGGAGCCTCGGTGTGGCAACTGCCGCCTGCACCTTGCCAAGGGCGCAAGGATTGGGCGTGTGGTGCCCCAGGCATGTTGCGAAGTTGGTCATGCTGGTCCGCAACCCACCACTGCTGTGAATGTACCAGGCATGTATTGCTTTGTTGGGTTCAAGCGGGGCCATGTACCAAAGGTAGCGGACGGTGAGTTAAGATTGCGGCTCCGCCCTCCGCAACCGCAGAGCATTTGCCGCCCTTTGGTGAGCAAGCGAAGCCGTAGCGCGGCACCCATGAGCGCGCAGTACTCAGGAACTTAGATGTTTGCAACTCCATTAGATCATGCGTAGCAACCACTCCAATAACAATGCCCCATTGGCATGCGGACGCACTGGGGAGGATGCAAGCCAGGGTAATTTTTAAGGATTTCGAGCGGTCAATTAATTAGTCCATTTGAGGAATGCATGGCCATGACATACTAAATTGTTGTTCCTCCCAATTGAGCCCCCCGACCGCTCAATATACGATGCCCGCGTCAGTCAAATGCTAAAGTCCTACACCACACAGCTCATCGCATCACGCACTCTCTGTTCAGTGCTGCACACTGCCGCCATCATGCGGCGTGGCTTGCTACACCAGTTTGCCGGCGCCTCATGGAGCGGGAATGTTTCGATATCATAGAAACGCTGCACCAAAACTTAGGGCAGGACGATGTTGAAGGCCTCAGGCAGGCCGTCGGGCGGCATACACACAGCACATTCATCAAGGACAGCCGTAGCGGCTGCAGTCGCCATGTCGAGAAGGCGAGGCTTGAGAATGCGCACGGTTTTCATTGCCTGCTGTGCTGTGAGCAGCATTGAGGTCGCATGTGCACTGACTCGCGTTCGTGCCCCCCAAGCAGCTCGTGCTGATCACGCCTGTTGTCCTTGGAGACGTGGCATTGCTGCGTGCAACCCGGGGCTTCTGTCGAGTGTATACGGTGCAGCACCGCGTGCAACCGCACAGCATCCTCTTGCACAGCCAAGCTCATTGCACAGCTTGTCTCCATGCCAGTGTGACACCCGGCTTGACCTCTCGGCGGCAAATCCTATGTTGTTTGCCTGGTATACCTGGTATGAACTTGCATGCACAGTCGTACACCGGTAGGTCACAGTCGTACACCGGTTTGGCCATGTTGAGAACGCGAGGCTTGAGGATGCCGAACCGCTGGGATGCGACATGGGATGCAGCGGACAGCCTGCGGCCGTCCGAGCGCAATTTACCGAGAGCGGAACGGCCCTGGCGGGCTCTGCAATTTTCCACTCCTCCCTTTTTGGCCACATTATAATAGTTTATTCCTGTAAAGGAATACATTCCTTGCTAAAACTTACCCTGATGCAAGCATGCTGGAACAGCCTGACAACAGCTGATAGCCTAGTATGTTTGTAGCGCTAATTGGCGTCGCTCTTTCGTGTTGACAATTGAATTGCGAGGCTTGCCACAGTACTGCCGTAGTATTGCCTGTACCCTACCCCCACCACTGTTGCCTGTGTTATTGACCCCCTGCCAGATGGTGCAAAGTTGGGGGCTGTGTTGTTGCCGGCAGCCATCCTTCCGCGTATCAACCTCACCCCCTTCCCCCTTCCCCAATCCGCATCCCCGTTGGTGCTTGCCTCCGCCGCCGCTGCGTCCTTGTAATCCCCTGCTTGCCCGGAGCGCCCTCCACTCGGACTGCGGTGTTGGGCATGGTCCAACAGACAAGCGCGTGCCATTTACGCGTGCCATTTTCGTCCAATCATGTGCGATGCAGACTATCTCACTGCTTGACTGTGTGTGTACGGTAGATGACGCAATGATATGTGCTAAAGTGTGCATGCGTGGATTCCTCAACCTTACCCCACCACTGTGGATCCATGTATGCAATGCATTTGCTTGTGGTGGGCATTGGGATGCAAACCCAAATTGAGCAGTGATGACAGGCATAGCTGACCTGGTGTACATGGCACACTCTTGAGTTGTGTGACACCATGCCTGGAAGGTCTCATAGCTCGATTGTGATGTGGCACACTGCATAAAGCTGAGCACATTGACTTGTAAGGGCAACCCCCAGCCTTACTTACTTCACACCCGAGTTGAAACGCTAGTGCACAACCAGCGATGCGGGGATGCTGCCAACATGGTTCCACCTCCCAGGCCAACACACCCACATGCAAGCATTGCAGCAGGGCAGCACAGTGCATCAGTGCATTAAACAGTGTGTTGTAGGATGTGCTCATGAATGCATCTCGAGGTGCACACTCAGCACTCATGAGACACTGGAATTGAATTTGCAGGGAAGCGGCGTGACCGGCACAGCCGGCGGCATCCAGCAGCACCGCTACTACCGCTACCTTCAGAAGCAGCACAGGTGGGGGTGAAATCACACCTTGCATGGCCATTACTCAGCTGTGAGGCAGCATACAGCCGGGATGCAGCGGGCGCGTGCGCGCTTGGCTGCAAGGTGTGAAGGGATTAAGGGAAGCGCATGCACAATGCTCAGCCGAGAGTTGCGTAATTGCAGTCCCAACTACACAAGCATCTACCGCTCCCCTACAACGAGACAGGTAAACAGAGGCCAGCACATTTCGCACATGAGCTGCAAGGTGTGTTTGTGCCTGCGTCGCAGAGTGGCTCACTGCCGTGTTATTACAGCTGTTGAACTACAGCAGCAATATGTGGGCTCACCCAGAATGAGCGTGCCAATCAAGGGCGCAATATGCCTCCTCTTCTGTGCCAAGCGCTTGGGTGGGGAATCAGCGGCAGCACCTACCGCTATTGATGCTTGTGCTGGCGGCTTGCCATCCTCAAACAGCATCCTGTGCAGCTTCATGCATTCACGAGGATGCAGTCTCACATCCCACCATTGTCATCAACACGGGAGCGGTGCCTGGTCGTCTTAAGCCCAGTGTGCGTGGCTGTTCCACAGTCAAAAACTGGCTTGCCACGCTCGGCTATTAGGTGGGGCACGCATGCGACGCCTGTGAAAGGACGCCCTCTGCGGCGTATTTTTCTGCGTTGCACGGTCAAGACTGAGAGGTTTGCGCCTGCTGGTGTATGTGGGCTCTGGGCACACCGCTGTTCAACGCCTGCTGGAATGACGTTGCTGCTGATGCACAACATGCAAATCTATGAGGCTGTTGATGGCGGTGGTATGACAGTGACGCAAATACGCAATACGCGTAGGCTACCATCTCTTGGTTCGCCGCTCACTTCACACGCGGCCTCAGCTGCAGGGCCTGCATGTGAGTGGCGATGGCGGGACATGTCAGTGAGCTGAAAGGTCTGAGGGTGCTCCAATGTGGGGCTTGAGCGCACTGCCGCACCAGCCCTTTAGCTGGCGGTACTTGAACCGCTAATGGGGTTTGGTTGGATTGCATCAATTATCTATAACGCGTATTTTTCAACATGCGTTGCGCGCACATCAGTATGGTGCACGACTGTGGTGAGGCTAGCCTGCAATGCATGGCAGGAGGTACCGGCAGGGTGAACCGGAGGGGAGAGGACTAAGAGCACTGGAGGGGTTGGCGATGTTAGTGCGGAAGGCCATCGATAAGTGTGTCACAGGTGCAGAAACACCGCAGTTGAAGGTTCATAACATGTCATATCAGTTTCACTAAATCACAGGATGATCGGGGGGGGGCGGGAGTAAGGTTTAGGGCAACAGCGGCGGCGTTTAGCGTGCCCGGGTCGCCCGCCTGGACGCTCCCTCTCTCCTTCCAAGACATGGGGGACAAACAGCCCATGCTCAGCCCAAACACGTTGTGCACGATAGGTGGGGCACTGCTAAACTCAGTCGCCAAAGCCCTGGCCGTCAGGTTTGTGGGGGTGCCTTCTTGGCAGCAGGCTTCCAGATCACCGTAACGTAACACAGTAAGAATGCGGGCTTATCTGGGTTGGTTGCTCATCATCAACGGCTTTAACGCCATCATATCCAAAATGGTGCCGGAGCAGTGGCGGTGAGCTGGAGGACCTCATTCCTAATACCGCAGTGCGCAGCTTGGAAGGTGAATGCGATCGCATTGTGCTCAACCAGACCATCATACAAGCGCACTAGCGCAGTGAAGCTAGCTATGGCACCGACACGACCTTCTAGATCAGCTACACACAACGCTACAATACAACGGCCAATGCCATCACAGGGCATGCCGTGCCGAACTAGTTGTTAATTAAAGTAGTGTTCTTTGCCACGCGTGCCATGGCCCGCAGCCCCCTGCGGACTTTGCCACCACACACAGCCATCAATCGCCTTTGCTGCCTCTGCCATTGCCTCAGGTATGGAGTCCTTCACTGGCATGTATCCACCACGCCCGAGGAACACATACATCAGTGACCAGCAGCGCCGTCCCCCACGCCTGCAGCGCACCCATAGACAGCGCCGCAGCAGAGCCACACGCATCCTGCGCCAACCAGCTACCCCGGCTGGGCGGCCGCTGCTTCCGCATCCTGCGCCAACACGCCCCCGCAGTCACTGCCAGCTCGCTAATGATCCAACGCGTCGGCACGCGCCTTGAGCGCGCTGAGCACTGCGCACTCCGCCTTGTGGCCGCCCCGCCACGCAGCACGCTGGCAGGCGGCGCCGCAGTAGCGCGCCACACGGCAGCCGCCGCACGCCACCGTGCGCATGCTGGCCTCGCTCACGGCACTGAAGTTGCTGCAGCCGCTGTGGCAGCAGCCCAGGTACGCCAAGTCCAGAATGGATGGCGTGACCTGCATGTGCGGGGACGATGTGGTTGCTGCGAAAGAATCCTGCTGCTGCTGCTGCCCCTTGAATCGCTTGATCGGCTTTTTGGCTGTCCCTGAGCATGAAGCAGCAAGGTCCTGGTTGGATAGCTGCACGGCAGCCACCAGCGCGTCCTGCAGCGCCTTGCGCACAGTTGCGGCCACTGCCGCAGGAACGCTGGCGCTGCTGGTGGTGGTGCTGCTGCTTGGCGATGCGGCGGGGGCAGCAGCGGCGGCGGGGGCAGCAGCGGCGGCGGGGGCAGCAGTGTCGCCCCCAGCGCATGGGGCAGGCGGTTGCACTTCCAAGGCGACCTCGATCGTTGCAATAACGCCGTCCATCATGTCGGCACCCCAGATGGCACAATTCACGACGGAATCGATCACAAAGCGCTGCTTGACCAGCTGCGGCAGCTTTTGCAGCTTGCCCGTCACGCCTGCGGGAACCACCACCGCCGCCGCAATGGTATCGGCTGCCTTACTCAGCGCCTTACTAAGGCGCGATGACTCATCGATGTACCGCGGGGCGGTGCTGCCGCTGAGCGTGGTGCCCATGCCGGAGGGACGCGCGAGGCTGAACGCATTGCGGGCGGATGCCTGGGCGCAGGAGGTGATGAGGAGCGCCGCCAGCGCCTTGATGGCCTGTTGTGCCAGAGGACATTTGTGGGGGCAGCAGCATGCATCATCGCATCCCAGATTGCATCCCAAATTGCATCCCAGCAAGCAAATAAGGCCAGTGGTGATTCTACCAGGCTGGTGGCACAGCAAGTACAGCTCAGACACCAGCCATTGACGCTTCAGGCAAAAGCGCCGCCGAAGGTGCAGGTCTATATCAGGACAACAGCATTGCTCCTGCAGCTAGCGCCATCCAGTACTGCCCATCAACTGAAGCATTGTCGTCACGTGCGAGCCAAATTGGACGCACAACCAGCCCTCTCAAGGCACAGCAAGCGCTGCGAAACCAGTAGCACACACAGCCGTGTAACACACAGAGCGGCCTCCGCGAGTGTTTACCCCTGTTGATCCTTCCTCCTCTCGTGCTTTCTCTGTGCCTCCTCCACTCACGCTCACCTTGATGGCCCCCCGCAGGCGTATCGCCGCAGACCCGCCTGGCGCCAGGGCCAACAGCTCCAGCCACGTCGACGGCAAGCACAGCAGGCGGCCCGCGATTAGCGGCAGCGACCACACCGCGTTTACACGCTGGTCCACAGTTAAGTCAAGCAGCCACTTGCCCCGCGCTTCGTACCGCGCCCTGTCCTTATCGTCCTGCTGCGCTACAGCGGCAGGCCTGGCGGTAGCGCGTTTGCCGCCAGGGCGCTTGCTGGTAGGCAGGAAGGAGTCCAGGGCAGCCAAAGAGCTGGCGTCAGGCGTGAGCAGCGCCAAAGCGCACTCGCCCAGGCGCTGCAGAACCTCCAGGGGGGCCACGCACGGCATGAGAGGGGCAATGGCTGGCAGCGGGGCAGCTGCGACAATCGTGGCGGCGCCCTGACTGCTGCTGGTGCTGGCGCCATCAGCGCTGGCGCTGCTGGCTGCACCGAGCACAGCCAGCACTGTCGGCGGGCAGCTCCATGCACCCGCGTTCAGCAGGAAGGCAACGGACAGCACTGTGCAGCGCACAGAATGAAACACAACCAGAAGCCGTTTCAACGCAGGGCTTACTTGTAAACATGGAATGAAGCAGGCACATCACCCACAACTCCATGAATCAAACTGCCACAAACGCACGCACAGGGGCAGCTCAAGACGAACGAGCTGAGTCACAACGTTTGGGGAGCTTGGTGTGCCAATTCGCTGTGGAATGAGTGACGGGGAGTGTTGCTGTTGTTAACAACAATGATGTTGCACAGCCTGGATCATCCACAACTGCACGCGTGTTGCAGCACGAAGCTGGCCCGCTCCGCAAAGGAACGTAGCCAGCAGCACCAAACAAGCAAGACGGACAAAGCACAAGTGCCGACCTTCGACCAATAAGCAGGCGGCCGCACGCTCACCGAGGAAGTCGGAGGAAGCGATCAAGCCGGCGGCGTCAAACGCGAGCAGCTGCGGCACAAACGCCATCAGCGCTGATAGCAGATGCTTGCAGCCGGTGGCAGCCGCCACGCGTGCGATCGGCGTGACGCGCTTGCGTATGCTGCTTCTGCCGGAGCCCGATTCGTACAGCTGATTCCCCGCAGTACCCTGCCCAGCAGCGAATGCCTCAAGCGCCCCAGGGTACATCGCTCTGCCCGTTGCGATGCCCTTGATGATCAAATACACCTGCACGACAAGCAAACCATGGTGGATGAACGATTCATCGCGGCCTTACGCGCTCCGGCGGAGCACGCATTCCCCTCTGACACGGTTCAGTACTTCTGGGCTTTGCGGCTGGATGTGGACATTGTTACAGACAAACTATGTACACTTTGGAGGGACCGCATCACGCTGGCCATTAGCGAGCGCCGGCGGATTTCACTGCAGTGCCCGCGGCGCGTGAAGTTTTACCCCAAATACTGTGCATACTTGAGGCGGGTGGGATTGCGTTCCCCCGCTGAGGGCAGACACCCTCACTTGTCGATGCACCTGCCCGCACACCAACACAAGACTCTGATTCGATTCCGCCTGGGTTGTTGGAATCACCTGAAGGTGCACAATGGGCGCTTTA
>BDDA01000885.1:37062-47856 GCA_001662385.1 Chlamydomonas asymmetrica
TTCTGCACATTCTCATCTCAATTTACAACTAGTTTGAATCAATGTGACTGTTCAGCTCTTGGCGGTCTTGCATTAGCATCTTCACCTGCCCGCGCCAACCGCCATCCAAGCAAATCAATACGCTGCAATCCCAGCCTTAACTCGACGCACCGTGCACAACACTTCTTTAGTACGCCCTAGCCTTGCTCCTTTCTTGTGGCTTTATCCTGTAGCGTCCTGTAAAATGGTTCAGCAACTGATGTCATCCAGGCAAGCATTACACCTGCTAACCTGCGGCTTCGCTGTACCATGCTACACTTGAAACCATTACATTTTAGTCAACCAACTGTCCAGCCTCTCCAGTCGCACTGACGTCACTGACAACGCCTCACAACAGTCTGGTACTCAGCCGACGCTTTTGGCGCAGGTACGGCAGTGATCAGGACGTGACAGCACACAGGTTTCAAGCCTATGTATCAGCTATGATTTGAGGTCAAGCCTGTGTGTGGGGCAGTGTGCGCAATATGGCGACGACGTTCAGGTTTACCGGCGCGTTGACTGAGAAACAGCAATTCTCTCCAAAGCTGGTTGAAGCTCTGCAGAGCAGCCAGCTGACCAAGCTTGTGCTCACGAACGTGACAGAGGAGCCTGGAACCGGCACGCGAGGCTCGCTCGCACTCCTGCAAGCGCTTGGTCACGTAACCTCTCTGACCAGTCTCGAACTGTTGGGTACGCAGCTTGGGACCGCAGACCCAGCTGTCAGCGATGCCTTCCGAAAGTGCCTGCAAGGCCTCACAGCCTTATCCGAGCTGCATATGGCAGGCAGCACTGTAGGCCAGAAGGAGCGACTCGTGCCCGCCCTGAGCAATCCATGGACTTCGGCACACCTTAAGGTGTTCTTGCTGGAGGGGGTGAAGCTCTTCACAGAGGGTGGACAGGTCTTTTCAGCTTCATGGCAGCGGGTGCCTGTGCCTGGCCCGCTACTGCGGAGCCTTTCTTTCCGCCGCACTGGTCTCGGTGACGCGGGCGTGGGCCACCTATCGATCGCTCTTCCGCTGTGCAAGAGCCTCACCAAGCTGGACCTGTTCGATAACCAAATGTATGACGGCGCCATCCTCTCACTTAGTGCCGCTCTCAAGAAGCTCACGCAGCTGCAGGAGTTAAGCCTGTCGTTCACCGTGAAGCGGAAAGCTGCGGAAGCGCTCGCAAGCGTGTGGCTGTACGACCCGCCAGAGCTGGAGCCAGAGCCTGCAAAGCAGACCTTGCGGCTGAGCAGCTCCATGCTGGAGCGCCTCACCAAGCAGCACCAGCAGCAGCAGCAGCCTGCAGGCGGTGGTCAACCAGGGCTGCGAACCGACACGCTCGCCAGCGCATCACAGCATCCCAGCTCAAACTCCTTGCTGCAGCAGCAGCAGCACGATCAGGTGGTGATTGCAACGCCTGCAGATGCTTCTCAGCCCCCGCCAGCAGATGCACAAGCGGGAGAGGCACCGTCCGTCTCCGGCGCCAGCGATGCGCCTACTACGGCAAACCACACAAACAACCACCACGACCACACCGGCAACAACCACACCCTCTCGCCGCCCGCAACGCCCGCAACGGACACGCCACAGGTGAAAGCAGCAGCCGCGTCCTCACCGCCCCGGCCCGCCCGCCCGCCACCGCCACCGCCGCCCGCACTCCGCAGCCTCTCCCTCGTGGACTGCCGCGTCGACGCGCGCGGCGCGCTCGCCATCATCTCTGCGCTGCCGCTTCTGGGCAACCTTACCTCCCTGGATCTCAGCGGCAGCGACTTCACGCCCGCCGCAGGCGCCGCGCTGGCCGCGGTGCTGCCCGCGATGCCCCAGCTGCAATACCTCAACCTCATCAAGTCCACCATCAGCACCGCAGAGGACGCGTTCTCAGAGGCGATGTCTCTGGCGGACGCCTGGAAACGGATGTACCTGGCCGGCGCGCCCGCCGCGCTTCGGGGCTTTGCGTTCGCAGGCGACACGGCGGGCTGGGGCGCGGCGCTGCTGGCGAGCGGCGCGCTGCCGCTGGCGCTCCCCTCCCTGGAGCATTTGGAGCTCAGCGGCGCCCGCCTGCCGCCGCTCGCCCGCGCCGCCGCCGCCGACGTCGCCAACTCCGGGCGCGGCGCGTTCGCGCCGATGCTCACGTTCGCCGACGCGATCGTGCAGAGCCCGATCGCCAGGGCGGCGGCGGCTGCCGCGACGCGGCCGCCGCCGGCGCCGCTGCCGCCGCTGCCCAAGGGCCGCAAGGCCCGCGGCGCAGCCGCAGCCGCGGCGGCAGCCGCCGCTGCCGCCATCCCCCCGCTGCCACCCCTGAAGCTCACCCGGCTGCTACTGAGTGACTTCCACGGCCTGGGTGACGCGGAGGCAATCGCACTGGGGCAGGCGGTGCTGCCGCCGTGTGCCGGGTCTCTTACGGAGCTCAACGTGTCGGGCTGCGAGGGCCTGGGCGCTGCGGGCGGGATGGCGCTGGCGCAGGGCCTGCGGGGCGCGGCGCGGCTGCAGCGGCTGCTGGCGGGGCACAGCGGGTTTGGCGATGAGGCGGTGAAGGAGCTGGCCGCCAGCATCCGCGGCGGAGGGCTGAGCGGCTTGCAGGTGCGCGCGCGTGCCCCCCACCGCCCAGAGCATGCTTGGTTTGGCATCAGTGCTGTTAACAGCCTTGTCTTGTTGAGGGCGTGCATCCGGTGTCCATGCAAAAGTACGTGGCTGGCAGACACTGAATCCGCTTACGTGGCTTGCGAGCCTGCTGGTGGGTTGTACTGACAGTGTAGTAAGTCTGTTCCGAGCGTACTGGCGGGTGGTGAGGGGAGGGTCGTTATCTCTCGACCCCCCCTGCATCACACTCCTGCATGCACATGGGGCAGTCCGCCTTGCATAGACTCATGCACACATGTACTGCAGCTGTGTCTGTAGCGGTACATGACTCCAGCAGTTCACACCATGATCTGGGTCACTCCCACAAGGCTGGCCCAGATGTTGGAGCTGCATGCATGAACCAGCATGAGGCTTGAATGTGCGTCGGTGCCATCAACGAGTTGCGATCAAGCAAGCGGATTTTCATGCATGGATTACATGCGCCCTGCCAGTGCCCGATGCGCACTGAAGCGTCCAACGCTGCTGTATGCTGTGTCGTTCTGAATGCTTCATGATTTTCAATGTACTTGCGTGCTGCATGATGTTGTTCGCGTAATCGTGTGTGGCCTGCAGGTGATCTCGCTGGAGGACTGCGGGGTGCAGCCGCTGGGCGCGGCGATGCTGGTGCAGGCGCTCATCACTAACACGCAGGTCACCGGCCTGCAGTCGCTCAACCTGGGCTCCAAGGTGGGTTGGGTGCGGGGGCCAGCCCACGACGCGATCCCTGCACCGCCCTGTGGTGGCCATTATGGTGAACGGTCACCAGCGACATACCAGCACAGGGCATCTCGAATAACGAGGCTTGTGTGATGTGATGCTGTCCGTCCGTCCTCACTGCACCTGTGTGCTGCATACCTGTATGCCGCTGCACAACCGCTTTCGGTCGGCCACGGGCGCAACTCAAGGGGCCACCGCCGGTTGCAATGCAGCGGGGCACTCAGTAGCTATCCTCGGCCTCGCCGACATTATCATACCTCACATGCACTGCTGTACCGCATGTACCTCACATGTACTGCATGTACTGCACGTACTGCATGTACTGCACATGTACTACACGCAGGGCTTCTGGGACTACTCGGAGGAGGCGCTGACGCGCGTGCGGCTCAACCGCGGCTTCGAGGCGGAGCAGCTGCAGGCGCTGGCGGCACAGTGGCAGGCGACGCGCCACCTGTCAGGCGCGCAGCTGGTGCTCACGTTGCGCACGCCCTACGACGCAATGCGTGAGCAGCAGCAGGCGCAGAAGGCGGCGGAGGCAGCGGCAGCAGCTGCCGCAGCAGCAGCGGCTCAGCAGCAGCAGCAGCACGGAGGGGCGCCGGGAGGGGCGCAGGGCGGCCGCCTACACGTTGGGTACGGCGTCGCGGCAGCGGGCGGGCAGCAGCAGCAGCAGGGAGGAGCGCCCGCCGGGGAGAAATGCGTGGTGCAGTAGGACTGCTGCTGCTGCAGTCATGAATGGGCCCCCCACAGCCCCGTCCAAATGCATGCAGAGATGGTAGTACACGGATTGTACTATGCTACCTCCATCGGCGGCAGGATGGACTGTCTGCTGATGTGGGTCTGTCCCTGGCGCTGCGTGTTGCTGTCATGTATTGAAGTGCCGCTGCGGGTGCCTGCCTAACACTGGCATTGATGCTGTAATTGCTGTTGCTACTGGGGTCAGGTCCTAGCACTGACTGCTGCGGTCCTTCACTGAACACGGTCATACACTCATCCAGTCATACACAATGCTGGGTTGTGTTACTGGTGCAGCACTACAGCAGCATTGCGTGGGGGGGGGGGATTGGACGGAAGAAATGGAGCTGTCAGACTGAACAACTGTCCCTGGAGGCGCTTAGCCTGCGTCACGGACACATGAATGCCTTGACTACTGCCACCTGTCCGTGTCATGCATGCGTTTTCAGGGTTTGACACATTGGATAATGTGCGTGATTCGTGATTGAACCGCGTAAGAAATTATACAATGTGACTGACAGTGCGGTTGCGGTACGGTATGGTGTGACCCGTTTACGGTATGGTTTGGTAAAAGTGCAAGCCAGGCATGTACTGCACGGTTGCCGCAACTCCGTGCAAGTGCGGGGTGCGGGACGCGGGGCTGCAGCACGTTTCCAGGCTCGTGGCCTGGCAATGCATTTTACGCTGCGCGTTTGCCTTTCTGCACGATCAGCGGGCCTTGTCTGCACCACACTGTGATTAAGCTGTGCTGTGCGCATGTTGTACTCGGCCTGCATTGTGTGTGGCGATGCTGACTCAGCCAAGCCTAAGGTTCCTTGCAGCCTGTTCATGCGTCTCCTTGCACAGCATGTACAACCAGCCTTCACCAGGACAGAGAAAGCGCGACATGGCGGAGCGATGATGCTTACAAGGCAGCAGAGCACAGCTGGGGGTAGTACTGGGTCCATGCATGCTTTGTCTCATACGGGCTAGCGCTCAGCAGGGCAGCAATCCTCACAGAAATCCACGGAACTCCCCACCCGTGCTTGCTCGGCCATGTCTCTTAGAAATAATGATTCGAGGCTTGCTGGCCTCGGCTGCTGAGTCGCCCTGGCACTGCATGCACGTGCACTTGCAGCCGGGCAGGGAGCCCCGAAGGCAGCCAGGGGTGGTGGTTCTGGCGTGTGTGGCAGGTCCTGCGGGGGTGACCCACATCAGAGGTCGCTGCTACGCTACCCATACACACTGCACGGTGTGCACAAATCAACTAGCCACTCCCCTCATGCCCTGCAAGGGCACCGGGTGTACAGTCTATTGACCAGCAGCCATGCATGCACGTGACGGGCAGGCCCGGGTCTGCTTGATTGCATCTGGCGAGCGACGTAAAGCAAACGCTGGTAGTTTGACTTCACCAGGATTGTCAATGGGTTGAACATGCGGGTTGCCAGAGGTGCAAACAGTCACAAACCCTGTGTGGGGAATGAAATCCCCGCCCTGTTAGGCGATGTCCACCGTGGCATTTACAGATCCACACCTGTTCTGGAATGAGCCCTTGGCAGCATAGTATACACACGCTAGTGATAACCGTGCACAGCAGGACATAGCAGGACAGGCGCAAAGCAGGGCTTGAAAGCGTGCAGTGAACAAGTGTATGTGAACTGTTGCACGTCGAGCCAAGAACCGGAAAGTGCACCACTGCATTGGCAACCACGACGATTGCAAAAGCAGCACATCAAATGGGCATCAGTAAAGCAATGGTTCCAAAGCCGACTGCCAGGACTGCAAGCACGCAGCCAGGCAGCACGCAGCCAGGCTGCAGGCAGCTTTAAACCATAGATTCAACACGAGTACAGGTAGAATACATCGCCAAAGGAAAGATGCTTTTGAACCTCGACACCCGACGTTCTCTGCACTCTTGGTAGAAGGGACCGAATGGTGCAGATAGAGTGGGCCGTCACGTGGGTCGTGGGGCACGCAAAGACGGTGTAGTACAACACTGTTTGTTGGTGCCTGGAGCCACACTGAGGGCAAAGTTCTGGATGGTATGTGCTCACTTGAACCATTGCTATGCTGGCGTTTGGGAATGGCGAAAACTGTCCGCAGGCAGATTTCCCCGCGGAGACGCAACGCTTGGCCTGCTCTTTTGGAAAGGACTGTGCCAGTGCTGTGTGAGGCCGGCATTCCTACTTACACCTGGCTTTCAAAAAGCAATTTGCGGCCCAGCCACCGCCGCTCTGTGGTGACCGCTCTGCTTCTGCGCAACAGGCCTGCACCATGTTTGGGCCCACACGGTGCCAGCTGGCTATTGAGCAGGCCGCCGTGCAAATAGTCTTGCTTGCCTGCGTCTGTGCAGGGTGGAATTCTGGCGTCAGTTCATTGAGGCCTGCAGCCAGGCCTTTTACCCTTCCCCAGATCTGAACCTTGGTGTCCTGCAGCAGCCGGAGGAGGTCCTGCATCACCTTCATTGGTGCAATAATTGGTGAGAGGCTCTTACACCGTTTCATTCTTGCAGCTGAACTTTCACCCTTACTCTTAAACCTTCTGCAGTACTGCCTGTTACCATCAACTATGCTTGCGACGGGAGAGTAGCGCTACCGTGCGTGGCGGGCACCAGCATGGCTCGAACGCGTGAGCGATATGTCCCAACTCACCACAAGGCCAAGAAGGCCAACACAGGCTCCAAGGACGAAGCTGCAGCCTCCGGCAGCTCTCTGCACGTCCAGTGTGAGGAAGTTGCGCGTTGTCGTGACAGTTCGTGTGAGCGGTGCGCCCAGCTGGAGGAGAACGTGGACGAGCTTCAGCGTGACCTCTACCGCCAAGCCAGCATCGCCAGGTCCACCCACACACGGCTGTCTGGCTTGATTGAGGAGCTGGAAATCAAGCGGGCGAGGGAAAGCGGCGAGCATGAGCGTGAACGCGAGCAATACGACTTGATGCTGAGCTGCAAGCTGTGCTTCGAAGGCGGGAGCTTGCTACAGTGCACAGCTTCAGGCAAGGCTGAGATGTACATTATGAGCTCCTGTGGCCACGGCTTCTTCTGCGGCAAGTGCCTAGAGCGGAACCGAGAGCGTGCGGGCGTGTGCCCCATTTGCCGTGCAGCAGGACAGGCGAAAACCCGTGTTTTTCTCTGAGCCGTTCTTATCGTCAGGAACCTGTTCCACCACCAAGGAAGCCACGATTTGTGCTCGTGTGCTACCCGCCAGCCGCATCGATCATTAAAGTGCGGCACCCAGATTGTCATGGACTGCATGACTTGTGCGCTGTTCCGCTTGCCTGCATCCACTACTAGTTGCAAACACTGCGGCAGTGCCGATGGTTATGCAAGCTTGCAACGTCCTTTTTGACGGGACCCTGCCCGCGCCACATAAAGCGGTGAGGCTGGAGAGGCGGGGAAGGGACTGTTGAACCGTTAACATCGCTGATAGAGGTGCTGCGTTCAAGACTGACACGGTAGGAAGAGGGCCTGGGTTTATGGGTCGGGGAACTTCTCATCTCGAAAGTGGTTTCGACTATCACCCATAATTCACCTGCAGTGGCGGTGTATACATGCAACTCAGGTGCCAACCTCTTTGGCCTATACGTTTCATTGTCGTTCATTACCTCACCGTGCAGTGTATGTATTTTGGCACAACAACACGCGCGTGCTGTTCATGTCCACAATTGTGCAACAGCACGCTCAGAGAGTCACACACGTGTTTGTATTGTAGGTTTGAATCAACCCCGTATGCAGCACGATAGAAGTAGGCACCCAGTTCACATCTTGCAGCACGCAGACGCACCCGGGGATGCACTTGCCGCGCTATCGGCCCCGCCCTCAAGGGACTGGCGGTGTTACGTGCCCTCTTACTACTGTATGTTGCATAACTACCAGCACTGCGACTATTCATGCTTTTCACCCAGCTGGTCGGGGTTTTCCGGACACCAGGACCAATAAGCATGCTGTCACCAATGGTTTCCCCCCACCACATACGACTACGATACCACCGCTCCAAAGGCCCCCGAGTTGAACGCAGCGCCCCTGCGTCAAACCACCATCGGGGAACCCTGATGGCGGCCATGTACACAATGTAACCCGCATCCTGCCGCATCCTGCCGCATCCTGTCCATCCTGGGGCAGACCTGCAGGCCTACCGCGGTCAGGCCCGACACGTGCGCTGTGACCAAGCAGCTGCAAAGCTGCATGCATGCAGCCCTTGCAAGACTGATGCCTGATAGTCACTGCTCACGAACCTGGAACACAGCACATCACACTCGTCAGCATAGCGTGCAGCACACGATGCAGCTCCTGCATTGTGCACACGCGGTTTGTGCACCGTACTGGGTTTACGTTAACGGGCATCACATGTGGGTTGCGCGCAGCGGGTGCTGTTTCACGCTTGAGCATCAGCATGCTCCCACAGGTATTAGGCATGACAGCCGCTTTCTGGTTCAGGTACGACTGCTTTGCGCCAGCGCTTAGGCGCGGCCCACAACCTGCCCTGTCAGCGCCTTCACGTACAAGCACGCGTCGTCAGGGACGCCAGCCTGCCAGCACACGCGTGTCCGTCCTGGCCTGGCCTGGCTGCTGGCTGGCAGTGCGTGAGTGCGTTTGGGCTCTCGGCTCACACAGCCACCTACCTCCGCTGGCTCCTCCTCTGCAGAGCGCAGACAAAGCTTCTGGCCGATTTGATGCCCAGCGCGCATGTGGCTTGGCCCAGTCGCCCACTGAAGGGTTTGATGGATCACTGGTGTATAAAGCTGGCATGTTATGCTGCTTTCTGCATACATGGCCCTGGCATGCCATGCGTAAACATTGCTGGTGCATGTGGACGTATTGCATGTTGGGGATCACAGCCGGTGCCTGGCGCCAGGTTTGCTGCCGCCCCTGCCCAATCAGAACATCAACGGCTTGCATCGCGAGCAGGGTTCAAGGGTTTATGGTTAGCCACAAGTAGTGCTGGAGCATCGCACTGTGTGCTCATGTGCGTGGCCGCAACAGAACATTTGGAGGGGAGGGAGGGGGTGAACGGCTCACAGGTGATCCAGGCAGCGTCCCGCGCGTATCGCGGCTTTGGGAATGAAGCAATGAATGGCACGCAAATGCACATGTGTATGTTGCGGTGAGTCCCGCACAGTCTTTACCTACGTACCAGTACACGTTATTGGAGGTCATGCATGCTTCAAACGTTTTGTGGTCCAAGCACTGGTCCAGGGAGGGAATGAAGGCGTTGGCATGCGTTTCGTCACTGCTGCAAACAGAAGCGCCTAGTCGAGGCTAAATGCATTCATCGGATGATCGCTGGCGTACAGCAAAACGCAACGCACGTCATCGCATCTTCACTCAATTTGTGTGGGACCGCAAAGCATCGCGCATACAGCAATGATGCAACGCAAAGGCATTGGCTGAGCGGGTCATAAGTACAAGACCAAAGCAAATGCTCGTTTTTTTATATTCGGTGTGTGTCACCTGAGACATGCATGCAGATGTCCAAGATTACGCATGGCTTGAATCTTGGGACAGTCATGGGTCATGAATTACTACACCTACGGATCGAAACGAGCATGGATGCTCTGGGACGAGCGGTATGATTGAGTTCTGTGTATTGTTCACTTACAGCGCACGGTCCTGTAAACAACTGGCATGCTGATACAGAGGCCCATCGACCAGCGCGGCCCAGAAGGTGACTGTGTTACGAACGCTTGCTCGGCAGGGCAGCGCATTCCAACAATTCACGCAAGCGTGGCGTGTATCGCGTAACGACTGTCCTGTCAGGCCGGTCGCCTTGCTGGACCAGCCTCCTTGGCGCCTCGCTCACTGGTCTATGTTGAGGCACAGCGCCACGCCCTTCAGCACCCAGTGGCTGGTGTGCTCCTGCGTGGCCACGTCCGCCTCAAACACCAGGCCCACGCCCATGGCGTTGCGGCGCGCCTGCGTGACGTACACGGGCGCGCTGAAGGTGTTGGCCAGCTTGAGCTTGTTGGCCTCCACAGGGATGATCTGCATGAGGGATGGAGGGCAGGAGGGCAGCAGCAGGAGGTTCAGCAGCGGCGGCAAGGTTGGGATGGCCCTCACATACGCGCTGAGCCTGCGCCCGCGCCTCTGGCCCGTGGCTCCTTACCTACGCAGCAGGACTCATCATGTGTGCGCTGAGCTTAGCCTGCCTACCAAGCCACCCCCTCCGTCCGTTCTGGCCCCTCATGTACGTGTGCGCTGCGCCTGCCAAGAACCCTCCCCGGCGCACTCTCCCTCGCATCCATTCTGGCCCGCTGACACTGCTGAGCCTACCCAGACCCCCACCCCCTGCTCTCAGAATCTCAGCCTCTCACAGCATCATGCTCTCCTGCTCTCTCTCACCTGCAGTATGGGCAGCTCCGTGACGAGGACCTTGGGGTCCTGGCGCTTGAGCGCCCCCGCCTCCGCGTCCCAGCCGGCGCCCTCCAGGTACATCCCGCTCAGCAGCGCGCCGTAGCGCGGCTTCTCCGCCACCTGGTGCGCCTCGGTGTACTTGGTGACCTTCGTGTACAGCGTGGACTTGTCCAGCGGCCAGCCCTTGTCGCGGCAGGCAGACTGCACGCACACACACAGGCACGCACGCGCACGTGTCACACACATACTCGGCACCGTCAGGTGGGGTCACCACCTATCACCTATGGAATTCGGGTTTCCTATCAGGATAAAGCACGTTTTAGTTATTCTGGTAGCGGGTAGGGTTGTGATCGGGGTTGGAATCTGGGCGCGCCCCCCCCCCCCCCCCCCCCCCCCCCC
>BDDA01000886.1:0-23081 GCA_001662385.1 Chlamydomonas asymmetrica
CCCTCCACCACCCTTCACTGAGCCTGCGGGGACTGCAAGCTTCTCTCCCCCTCTGCCCCCGCCCCCAGCAGCCAGGCGCCGTTTGCAGACCCCAGCCGCCGCCCCCGTGCCGCTGCATGTAGAGATCGTCAACGTGACGTGCACGCTCGTAACATTGGGATCCGCCACCGTCAACCCCTCAATCCTAGGCGCATGCATCAACGTATCGCCAAGGGGGTCGCTATCGTCAGGCGCAGTGGATTCAACCGGCGCGCTGGCCCTAATGCCAGTGCGCGTGCACGTCTTCAAGTCTACGTTCAGCTCCACCAGCGGCCGCTACGGGCCGGTGTATGTCTCAGGCCCGCCGTGCCCGGTGGCCTCTTGCACTAACGACATTACCGTGGTCATCAACGAGGCCGATTTTGAGGTTGGTGTGTGATCATCAACCCTTTGAACACGCTTTGCGGAGTGCTGGATCCTATGCGGAGCTCAAAGGCCTGATTTGCACATGATCGGAGTATACGGCACGCTTCATAGTGGCAAAAGCAGGTGCCGCCTGGGGAGACGGCTGCATGCGGTACAGGGTAGCGGGGTTTGGCTTGCCGCAGCTGTGGTGGCACCGGCCATGCACCTGGGTGGCTGATCGAAGCAAGAAGATCTTCGGGTTCCTGTGGTTGACGCACACGGCATACTGCATGCATGCCGCCTGCATGGCTAAACAGGTCCCAATCCTCCGCGTGCACGCGTGCATACCCCTAGCGCCCATCTGCTTGCTTGTAAGTCATGGCCACCATCGCTACCTAACCGCTCTGACTGTCAGGTTGTCCTGCAATCCACCTGCTCCAGGGCAACGTTGCGAGCGGCGATGGCGGCGCGATGGCGATCGCCGTGAGCAACTTGTTGGGGACCACTCAAGTCAATGTCACCAACACCATCATGGCCAGCAACACTGCGGGCGGCAACGGCGGTGCGATCGCCGTGTCTGGTGACCTCGGGACGGCAGCGCTGCTGGTGGACAGCAGCACGGTCACAGACAACACAGCAAAGGGCGGCTTTGGCGGCGCGATCTGGGTCAGCAACGATTTCAATGCCAGCAGGTACGTGATTGCTGGCAGCAGAAGGCTTTGGCAGTCGCATTCAAACTCCATCGCTACGCTTTGGTGTTACGGTTGGGCTCTGCATGATAAGGATCAAGCTTCACTTCGCCTGCCGCAGCCCCTACAAATTGCTGCGCTAGTCTTTTGAAAGCATGGTGTGAAAGCCTGGTCGTTCTTGCAGTGTGATTGGTGCTGCGGTGTCTGGAGCACACACGTCGCATTCGTTACCCAGACCAAGCGTTTTCCCTGCTGCCTCACACACAACCACACAGATCACACAACGTCTCTCCGCATTTGTTGCTTGGTTGTTATCGCAGCGTGGTGGTTGCGTCCAGCGACATTGCCCGCAACTACGCCAAGACTGGCGGAGGCGCCCTGGCGTTCGGCGGCTTTGTGACCGGATCTACCGTGCTGCTGAACTCGTGCAAGGCTCAGTCCAACACCGCGGGGGTGGCCGGTGGCCTGCTCTACGTCAGCGACGCGCTGGTGGCCAACAGCGCGCTGTCGGTGGTGAACTCGTTCACGACCGGCAGCGGCAGCAAGGTCGGCGGCCCGGTTTATGTGGGTCAGAGCCTGCCGCCATTCGGTGACTTCACAGTGACCGCGCAGGTCTAGCGGGAGACCGCTTTGCACAACGTGAGAATCCGCTTGGGTGGCCTGCTTGGCCATGATATGTCTTTGATGACGCGACAAGGGAGGGTCAGGGGCCGGGGATGGGGGCTGGGGCACGCTCAAATGGCCAAGCGGCATTTTGGTGGATGACTTTGGTTCGGTCTGTGGTGTTGAGCGGTCACATCGGATGTGGGCGCCAGGCAGAAGGCGGCAGCAGCGCCTGGCAACAGTCGGGGGCAGATGGTGCAATGATGTTAAGACCTGAACATGGCAGTTTGCTTGCGCGCAAACGCCCCAGCACTGCAGTGCTGAAACAATCAGTGCTGTGATATGCACTGCAAGCTCGTCTCTGGGGAAGTGTGATCCCCCTTCCCTCAACCTCCCTTGCACCGCACTCGCCTCCCGCGTGTATGGCTTGTTCTGGCGGCCCCCTGCGCTTTCCCCATTCCCCCAATCTGTCCATTGCGGTACAGGACCTCGCTCATGCACCTCTGCTGGCTGAGCGGAGCTGCCCCGCCTTTGGTCGCAGCAACTTGCGGCCAATAGCCCAATACGCTTGTCAATGCATAAAGCCTGCTTGCAGGTGGATCAGCGCAACATGCGCTGGCCTCTCGATCCTGCATGCGTGCCCCCGTAGGGCTGCGGCTGTCGCGCAGAATCACCACAGGCAACCCTGACCGTGTGCGTTTGCGATTCATGTCAACCAATCCGTGTGTGTGTGTGCCGCTGCTCATCCCAACACGTGCCTTGTTTTCGCCGGTTGCTGTCAACCCTTCTGTGGCTTCTCCTTACCTGGCTTACCGAACACACCACGCTTGACAAGACAACGCTGAAGCCCCATGCAGTGATATGCTCATTCCGTCCTCCTTTGCCGTGCCCAACGCGCTGCCTGCCCTCCTGACGATGCAACCTCTGTGTGGCCCGCAGCTTTCGTCTAACGGGCGTAAGCATGCGTGGCGTTCTGTGTCTTTCTGTTGATGCTCTGGTTCATGCTGTATTTTGCCTTTCTGTGCCTTACATGGATAACATTAATACATACCTTATTACATACCACAATACCTGCAATGCATCCTGGCTCAGGCCTGGCGAATCATCCACCCTGGCTGGCACGCTTGCACTCCTGTTCACGTTGCACCCTCCACATGCTCTCACCCAGATGCGGTACTGTGGTAAATTTTGCAGACATATCAACATACCTGTCACCACCTAGCAACTCCAACCTCGAACAGAGACCTCGACTGCATGTCATACAGGCTGAGCCCCAGGCTACAAGTCCTGTAACGATCTCGCTCTCCCTCACCTACACCTAGACATCCTTCACACGTGCACCTCAGGAGTAGCCCAACGTGGCTCCATTCGGAACAAGCTCCAGCAACACATGCATGCTTAGCATTGGGAGTTTAGGCGCGTTCCATGGCTGAGGAAGCCTGAGGGCGGGGTGCTTGCAGCATGCCCAATGCAGCAGCATCCACAGCCGTGCCGCAGGGGATTATGCGCCAGGGCTGTAGATGCTGCGAGTGTGGGCATGCACGATGCCCTACGGTATGCAGCAGCACAACAGGTGTGGCACTAGAGGCGCCCAGGCATGCCAGGCTGCACAAAGGCAGTTGAGTGGCACACACCACTCCATTTCTGCAGCAATGCGCCACGAGATCACCGCCTGAGTGTATCACGGGGGCTTGCAATTCAAAGAAATGCGTGGCTCTGGTGGAGATTCACACGGTGTGCAGCCCATCACGCTTGACATACTCCGTGCGTGCCTCCGCATCCGCATCACAGGACCGGCAGGCCTGCCAGTGTGCCTGTGAGAGGCGCCATCAGGCTGCCTGGGCACGCTCCCCTGCCGCTGCTGCTGCTGCTGCTGCTGCTGGGTTTGTAAAACCTAGGCGCCGTGTGTAAAAAATGGTGGGGGTGGGGTCACTGGGGTGTCGTCACCATGCAGCCGCTGGCGGGTCTGGCAGGCGCTGTGCCTGTAGCTCCTCAGCGGCTGCCAGCACCTGCTCTATGCTGGGCCGCTCCTCGGGGCTCGTGTTGAGGCACAGCATCACCAGGTCACGCAGCGGCTGAGGGTAGGCGGTGCGGGCATCGGTTGGCCAAGCCACCGAGCAGCTGCAGCAAGAGGCACAGCAAGTCAAACACGCGCACACCACGCCGTTTGTTTGCGGTCCCCGCTGGATCAGCCCACACACCTTGCCAGCGGGAGATGCAGTCATTACCCTTAGGCATATGCACGCTGCATGACCCCACTCACCACCCTCTGACGGACCCGCCCCCGCCAAGCCCAAGCTCCACAAAATCGATAACTCGTGTGCATGGGCAGCGTGGGAGGGCCCGCCCAGTGCTGCCACAGGTGTAGGTGAGGGTGAGACCAGCAGTCAACAGCCCTGGAGCATGCTGAGGCATACAGCACCGCTTGTCGGTGGAATCGGACAGCCCCTGTGCAACAACACCCTTCATCCTCGTTTCCCCTGTCAAATTCCCCTTCCCCGCCCTTTCCCCGCTTCCGCAACCACCACGCACGCAAGCGATGCAGCCATCACACACACCCACAGCACAAGCCCCGACCGCGCAATCGCTTACTTGAGGACTGCCAGCGCGAGACTGCCGCCCGCTGCTGTGGAGGCCTTATGGAAGGGCGGCAAGCCGGTCATGGCGTGGAAGAGCGTCGCGCCGGCGGCCCACACGTCGCCTGCCGCGAGGTCCAGCGCTGCCGGGGAGGGCACGTCAAACAGCTCGGGAGCGCGGTACGGTGCGGAGCAGTGCGCCTGAGAAGGAGGAGGTGTGAGGTCCAGGAGGCGGGGGAGGGGGGGAGAGGGGAGGGGGGCACATCAGGAGGGGACAGGGAGCAAGGGGGGATCAGGCAAGGGAGGGGGCGGGGTGGAGGTGAGAAATCGCAGCCTGAAGTGAGCGTTGTACAAAGCGAACGGGCGCGAATTGCAGGCGCAGTGTGTGATTTACCTGACTGCCATGGTTGTCATGCTGACTCTTAGTGACATGGCATTCGACAACGTACCGATGTCAGGTCAATAGAATGCAGCCATCGACCAATGCGTCAGTGCTCCAGTGTGTCAGCGAGGCTCCCACGCACCTCTGCGTCTTCTTGCAGCGCCAGCGCCTGAGACCGGTTAGCCAGCTGAGCTACGCGCGGGCGCGCAGACCCAAAGTCCATGATAACAGCCTCATAGCCGTAGCCGCCAGCTGCCAGGCCGCCGCCGCTGGCCGATGCTGCTCCCGCCCCGCCCCCTCTCCCTCCCCCATAGGACCTCCCGCTGCCGCTCCCGCTGCCGCCCGCAGCCTCTAAATCGATTGCATCAGCAGCGGCTGGGCCGTGGGTGCTGCTGGCGGGGCGGGCTGTAGCGCTCAGGGAGCCCATGGCAATGGAGGTTGACAGGTTTCGGAGCAAGCCGGCGGAGCCCGCCGTCGCTGCTGCTGCGGGTTTGGCTGTGGGAGCGCCCGGGGGCCGTTTGATGAGGATATTGTGGGGCTTCACGTCTGCGGGGTCCAGCACAGCGCCACAAGCGGTGTGGGGCGTGAGTACAGCAAGCGCAAGGGTTTTTGGAAGCCGCGTGACCCAGATGAACCTATGGATGTGTGGAAGGTGTTAGGGGCGTGCTGTGGGTGGCAAGGGTTAAACCGCTAGGCAACAGGGTTGGGGTACCGACTGCCAAGTATGCGTGTGGCCTCACACACCAAGCAGAAATCCGACTTTTACCGATCCTAAACGTGTTGTTGTTGTTCCTGTGCGCACGCCCTGCTAAGCTACTCAGCTGGTCACAGCATCACACAAGGTGAAGGCAGGGGTGTGGGGATACAGTGCACAAGTTGTGCGGTCAATACGCAGGTCAAGGCTTGTGAATGGCTGCTGCTGCTGCTGCGGGTCGCACTCACCTCTGTGCGCATAGCCCTGTGCGTGCATATATGACAGTCCCCTACACAGCTGCGCAGGCATCAAGGATGGGCGGGGGGGTTTGGAAGTCAACCAAGCAGCTGACGCGGCTGTAGGTTGGTGGCATACCACGTCAGCATGTCATGTTATGCGGTCTCAGATCAGTGTCCGTCAGTTAGGTGTTGTCGCATCATGCCGTGTGACCATATAGGGGTGCCGTGCTGTAAGGGAGTGCGACCTGCTGACGGTGCACACACGCTGTGCAGCAGTACGCGACTATGTGCGCACCACAGTTCACAAGACAAACAGAGTGTCGGGCCCAACGTTAGAACATCCTGACACACATGCTGTGATAGCTCGACTGCAATGTCAACCGAGGCTTCATCGCTGGCCGTGCACGTTTGGATGCGAGGCTATCCCACAATAGCCCATGGACTGCATGTGGTGTGCGGTCCCGTGGCGTGCCACCGGCCAGGCGTGAATGCGCAGAGCGCTGGCCGGTGGCTGCGTTGCATCCTGCGGTGCGGGAAAGCGCTGCGCTGCAGGAAGATGCTGCATGCTGCATGCAGCGGCCCAACCACAGGCCGGCGCTTTGTGCAATCCGACTGCCGCAGGCCGTGACGTGGCCTTTTAAGCGAGGCGCGTGAGCGAGGCGCAGTACTTGTAGCGCACCTGGATGAATATGTGCAGCAGGTGGTGTGTGGGTAGGCAGCGGCGGGATGCTGCCAGCGCATCCACCTCCTCCACCAAGGTGCCGTCCTGGTACGCCGGGCTGAGCATGTACAGCACCTGCGCGCAACACATGCATCAGCACAGGCAGTACAGGCGGTACATTCGGCCATGCAGGCGACTGGGGAGGCAGGGTGCATGGAGGAGGCCGCTGCAGGGCGCACAATGCACCCTGAGCATACCGCTGTGGTGCTGGTGGCCACTGCATGATGCAGTCAGTGCCCACGAATGCACTTACTATGGGTGCCATCCGACACGCCTACAGTGGGTGAGTCGTTGAAACATGGGCACTAGTATGAATAAGCAAGCCACATGCTGTGTATTTGTGTGATAGCATGGGTATGTCAACAGGCCTGCTGACGTCCCGTTTAGGACCAGCACACGGGGCCATTCGCATGGCTATCAACAACGGCATCCCATTGCATCGTTTGGTGCGCTCAGCATGAAAACCTTGATCACAAACTTAGCATGGCACCCAGCATTGAGCAAGGCACCCATGACACTCACAAAAACCGCTCGGTCAGGTGTGGGGGCAAATGCAAGCATACACGGGCGTGCATGCAATCGTGTGATTGCATGCATGCGTGGACATACGCTTGCTGACTATGCGCACCAAATGATGCCTGAAGCAGGACTCTGGCGGGCATGCATGAGACGCAAGCAACAGTTACCCCATCAGCAAGCTGACTGCGGTCCACAGGCTGTCATGGTCACCAGCCAAGGCAAGCTGTCTCAAACGAGCGGCGCGTGTAGTGCGGAGCTATGCAGCAGAGAGAGAGGAACAGGCACTATGTGGCTTGTCCCCTCCTGCAGAGTGGCTTGGGCGGCGCGTGCGCTTTACTGCCACGTACGCACCCCCCCCCGGCAAACCTCGCAATTGGCACATGCCCCAGGACCCGCTTCGCACCTGGCCTCGCGGTGCAGGTGAAACATCCCATAGAAGGCACGGCAGCAAGTTGGAATGTTTTAGTTGGGCCTGCAAGGTTGCTTCACGTTTGGCCGCTTGAAGGATGTCGTTGCCCCCGCATAAAACCTGTGCGTGTGCCAGCGCAAACACGCAAAAGATGTCCAAACCGTACTGCCAGGCCTGGTTTGAAAAGATGGTTCACCTAGCACTGCCGCATCCTGCAACGTGGCGCCTGACAGAACGACCGACCTTTTTGCAAGCCAGCAGGCGAAGGTCGCCGGATACCTTCTCCCGTACCAGGTACACAAAAGCATAGCCCCCTTCACCTAACTGCACGAGATCAATGCACACACATCTCTTGCTGTTGCGCATTGGGAGGATTGCTCATCGCTTGAACAGATAGGCGCACACGCGTCTTGGTCTTGCCTGTCTATCGACAACGAAAGTGCGGCCAGAAACTTTAAACTCCTCGGCGGTCGCTGGCAATCCGGAAACAAGCTTGGTGGCAAACTGATATAGCCCTGGAAGTGCTGCTTCAGCCAGGCCAAAGCAGTCCTGAAGGATTTTGTCCATCGACGCAGGCGCACGGTGTGGCGTTGTCACCTCACCCAGCCAACTGCTATTTGGAAGGCATGCTGGCTCACACTCAATGACACTGTTGCAAGTGGCAGGCAATCAAGCTCGGGCTTGACTCGGCGGCATCTGCCAACTGTCCGGTCACCCGTGTTGATCCCCCAAAAGCTGTAAAAGTGGTTTCTAAAGTCTTAAAACAGGTGTATTCAAGCGAGTTCTGATCTGAGGTGACTGGATGGGCATCTGCCGGATTTACTCTTTGGAATGGTCGAGACCGGCATGAAGCCTGCACCAGGGCGGAGCTTGCACCAGTGGTCCTCAGGCAAATGCTGAGTGCAAGTCAGTTAACAATACTTCTCTCAGAAGGATACCAGCAGTTGTATTGCTCCCAGCCACATACTTGCCTTGCGATGAGACCCTTGCACTCTGTTGCCTAAACACTGACGCTCGCGTGTGCGCTGTGCGTACCAATCGGAGGTTGGTACGCCAAACCGACGTGGCACAAGCTGAGGCAGGACAGCTTCTAGTCAAGCCCATATACAACGTCTTTGAACTTTGAAGTGCTACCCGGGCCCAGCGCAGGCAGGGCACGATGAAGCGCGCTTCAAGCCATGGCGACGACATGCTGTCGGCGGACAGCGCAGGCTTGGACGACTATGGCCCAGGCTCTTTAGGCAGCAAAAAACGCAACTGGAGGCCTTACAACGACTACGACAGGTGTGATGCAGTTGCTTCAAAGACTCGTGCTTGTTGTCGCGGCTGTCTGCGAACCGGACAGGCCGTGCATGCTCTACAGTCAGACTAGGGCTTGCGCGTGGTGCCTGTGACGTGCCCGTTCCCACAGGGGCTATTATGAGGAGCACAAGCGCCGTCCGGCTTATCACGAGGCAAAGAAGTGGTGAGTCTCCTCTTCAACGCCATAGCCGTGGCCGTTCCCTGCTGCGTGCCTAACGCGTGCTGCAGCTTGTGGGTTTCTTGGCACTCACTGCAGCCTTCCTGTTCTTGCAGGTATGATGAGCACAAGGATGAGTTCTTGAACTGCAACCCGGAAATCCCCACGTAAGTTGGCGCAGCTCAACATACTCGGCCTAAACTTTGTCGATGTCGACCTGCCTATCTGCTCAATACCTAGGTGGCCGCCTGACCTCTGTACACAAGCTAGTCTGTGTGTGCGACTTCTGAATGCACTGTTGTGCTTGCCTTCTTGGCTTGCTGCAGTTGGGAGGAGCTTAAAATCCACAGAACACGGTGAGCTTGGACTTCGGCAGTACTCCTTTGTGCTGCTCTGCGCTGTGCAGTAGGACTTGCTGTTTCGCACACGACAATATACCAAGTGCTTTCTTCATGTTGGCACACAACGACTGCAGGTTTCGTGTTGACACAGCCAAAATCAGGGAGTACACAAACAAGAAGAGAGCTGAGAAACGAGCAGAAAAGGTGTGTCTCTTCGCTGCAAGGTTGTAGCTTGCCTGGGCTGCACGTCCCCCTTTGTTGTCAAGACAAGTGTTGTCCAGTTGGTGCCTTACGTGAGCCGCTGTGCTGCCCCCCTCAGGCCAAGCAAAAAGCACAGAAAGCATGGAGGAAGCTGCCAGCATTACTCGCGTTCTTGTCTCTCCGCAAGGAAGTGCGACAAAACGCGCAGGTGAGGCATGCAGCGGACTTTGTGTTCACACACCCTGCACCGTTTACGTCTGAGGGTCTTTTCGCTTGAAATGCATGCACCTGTAAGTGACTATGGCCAACCGCTTAGCAGTTGAGCATCTTGAACTGTTCGGTGCGTCGTCCACGTCATCCCAGCCCACGTGACCCAACCGGCCCAGAACTGTTCACTGCGGCTTTGTTGTGCCCTGTCAGTAGTCTATGCACTGCACCAACTGTGCATCCGAGGCAGTGACATAGTCCTCCGACCTGGTCACCTGCTGCCTGCTGCTCCCTCCCCTGCACTCAGCTTTCACGCACGCTGCCCCTTGATGCATTGCTCAGACCACATAGCATGCAAGCCACGCCATACTCTCACCTCTCCAGCACGTTTGCTAAGGCAAGCACACGCCTGTGAGTTGCTCTATTGCGCGCCGCTTCACCGGGTCGCCTTCCCGCATACTCTGTGCGTTGCCTGCTCACCAGGCGCAATGGACGGAGTTCCTCTCCACCTTCATCAAGAAGAGCATCAAGCCCTACGCACTAGTGCTGCTCGCCGTTTCCAAGTTCAAGCGACTAGGGTCGGAGGGCCGCAACAGCGCCGCTGCCAGCGCCGTCGCCGACGGCATCGCCGCCGCCGACGCAGCCATGGCCGACGCGCCCACTAGCCGCAGCATACCCGAGGACGATGACGAGGACCTCGGCAGCTTGGAAGAAGCTTCCGAGGCGGATTTTGAGGAGGACGAGCCTTATGTGGATGCGCTGGAAGGCAGCACTGACAGCTACAGCGGTGGCTATCACACGGGCGCTGGCGGGCATGGCACCAGCAGCGGCAGCGTAGGCAGGTATAATGGGGCAGGCGGCAATTTGTTGTCACCGGAGGCGATCGCCGTGGGTGGTGGCTGCGGCAGTGGCGTGGTGATGACGGGGGCGAGCATGATGGCGGGCGGCGGCGGCGGCGGCATGCATGGCGGCGGCGTGTACAACGGGATCCAGTTGGTGCCGGACGAACACATGTACGCGGACGGCATGGAGGCAGAGGTGGAGGTCGATCACGCAGAGCTGAAAGCGGCCATGGCGTTGTGAGGCAGCCAAGGCATGCGTTTCCCTAGCTAAATACAACTCTTTCGCTGCGGCAGTGCCGTCTGGGCGTGCCCTCACACATACAACCGTAGGCCTACGATGAATTGCGTACCAATATCGCAGCATATCGCAACAGCACGCTGCAGCTGGCGGCTGAGCAGCACGCGGTGCTGCTGCATAAATGGACCGCAGCCCCTGCGCAGCGCCACTTGGCGGTCTGCGCACTTGGCGGTTACCGCCCAGCACATCCAGCCAGCCAGCCAGCCGTGCTGCGCTGAAGAGCTGCACTGACCAGGGCCGCGCTGCACTCAAGGGCGAAGGCTCGCCGGTCGAGTGGTGCAGCGTTGCGTGTGGCGGCGTCCCATGTGACGGCCGGCGCTGCTTCAGCATGCGCATGCACCTATATGCTGCGACCACATACGCACGCTGCGCTGCAGACTGCTGGAGCTGAGCGTCTCGCGTTTAGCATGCACAGCATGCTCGGCCGCACGGTCCGTCATGTGTGCATGTGGCCGTGGCACTGCACCCATTCGCATGAGCCAGCATGCGTACAGCGTTGCTGTGCATGTAACAATACTTTGTTTGCTGGATGGGGTTCTAGACGCCGCATTGGGTGCATTCCTATGAGCGTGCTGCCAACACATGCCTGGCGGTGCGTGCTGCACGCTCGCTACACGCACGCCTTTCGCTCCGCCGTCAATACAGCAGGAGGAGCAGCCACCAAATCAACAAGGTGGCGATAAGCGCTAGACAATGGACACCGCATGGCCGCATCGTGCAATTGCCACATGCCGATATGCATGGCTGTGGCAACACCCAGATGCTGCTGTGCCACATATTTCGCGTGTGTCAGCGGACTTTCATTTGGCAAGCGTGTTCATCGTAGCAGCCAGGGTACCGGCCCATTGACTGACATGGCCAACTCCCCCCCCTGCACATGCTACCAAGTGCCTCGTTTTTGCCCTGATGCTATCGTCGCCCTTTGTTCGTGTCCCGCCTTGGAAAGCTTTCCGTCCACTGGTTAGCCCTCTTGATGCACCCTGATCTGCTGATGGAGGGTAGCAAATACGGCCTCTGGCGATGCATACCGGTATTGGCCTATGTTCAGTAACAACTCTTGACCTGCGGCGGACGCTGCGTTGACCACCTGCGCTTTGCCGGCAATCATAATCGGTGCCCAGCACGCTGTCAGCGCGTGCGATGCTCGCCACATCTGTACATACACATTCACGCCGAATAGACCACACCGAGAGGCTCCGCTCGCCATGACCTTGACTGTTATGGTCCACAGGCATTCTTGCATGCCATCCATTGTGGTGGCCGGTTGCTTCTGTTGCTGCGCGCCTTTGTTGGGTGCTGCAGGCGTACGACACCAACCTTTGCTGGGATACTTGTGAGCTTGATGCACTCGGTCCCATGGCACGTGCTGCTCGGCAATCAGCTGTGTGACACTAATGGTAGCGTGTGACTGTTACATGCCAAGCATCCTTGTGCAACTTCCTGCTACTGTCACAGTTGGCGCAGCATTTGTAGCGCTGGCTGATATGTCACCGGTATACAGGCTGTATGGTTGCAGGCGTGCAGCGCCCCTTTGACCAGTGCATGGTTTGATCCCCTGTACTGTACGCTACAGCCAGGATGTGGGTACCATGCAGGTACCATATGCGTTTCTGGCACAAGCGAGGCACAACAGGAAGCAGGCTCATAAGCAGATTCAGTGTGGTGCGTGTATGTGTAGTAGCGCTATGTGTGTGAGCGGCAGGCTGCCCTACAGGTGCTTGCAGCAGGCCAGTCAGCCTCTCAACCTGAACCTTTCACGTCGGTGGCCTGCTTCAGTGATGGTCCAGGCATTAAGCGTCACAGTCCAGATTTTGAACTGCATTCTGGGTGCCTCCACTGCTTCAACTTGTACAGACAGCAGTGTGAAGAGAAGCGCTTGCTGACCCCAAACAGCAGAGCAGAGGTTTGGCGGAATTGGTCCTGACACATGTACTTTGGATTACTCAGGCCCCTTTTGCTTGTGCCTTCGTGCTAGCACATGCAAGGAGCAGTACAGCGCGCGTCATTGTGGTAAGCACACCTGACAACCAGTGCATGCACACACACCCCCTGAGCATGCAATTGGCAGCAATGACAACACCTGTGTGTACCTGCCAAACAATCCAGGAACCAGTCCAACGCGCACAGCAGAGTATTATTCGGATTCTGCCATTACATTGTACACACGTGCATGGTACAGGAGGGGCGTGTGCAGGTATCTACAAAATTGTACAGGCAGACATAACAGACACTGCACAATGCTTGTAGCATGGCCCCTCCATGTTTATGTTGTGGGCCTAAGGCCTGGGTGCCTTAGAAGCTGCCACGGTGAATAACGAAACTCTCCACTTCACGTATGCAGTTGCTTCTGTGCCGAGTCTTCACACTCTGCTCGCAACGCACATCACTCTGCAGAACCGCCCAACCCAAGCAAGAACACTGTGCTGCATGTGCACATGTGCAGTCCAGGACTACCATGTACAAACACGCCTACACGCCACGCCATTTTCAATCATTCAAGCCCATCCGCGCAACCTCGCCACCACTGCAATAGTCCGCAGGAGAATCACGAGCGCGAGACTTTGCTTCTGTCGCATGAACAGCCGCTCACCCTTGCAAACCTTGGCAAGCAGCGACTTCAACCCTGCTGTAAGCTGAAGCCCCTGTGCTCTGTATTTGCGAGTCTGAGCTGGCTGGCAGAGGAACGCCAAATCAAGCCACCATCACTGCCACATAACCTCAATCCAGGAGCTCTGACACAGTATGCTGCACCGTTTAAGAGCTGAGCTGGCCGTACCAGAGGCCGGTGATCTTCACATCCTTGGGGGTCTTAGCTCCCAGGTCAGTGTCTGACGGCTGGATGCTCTCGAACACACCGGCAATCTCGCCAGTGGAGGGGTCCACCTTAGCGACCGAGAACACAGCGGACCCCTTCAGGCCCCTGGTGTTCTTGATGTTCTCCTTCAGCAGCTCCTCAGAGTCAGCACGGGCTGGCAGAGCCACGGCGTTGTCGTAGCCGGTGGAGCCACCACGGCCCTGGATAGAAGTTCACATAACCAGCAGACAACACGAGTCAGCAAAGCTGTACATGTACACAAATACTATTAGACATGCTGTGCACGCTCGCACCCACACTACCAATCCTAGGGCAGCAAGCCAGGGCACGAGCTGTGCCAGCACTATGTGTAGGTCTGAAATTTGCAGTACAACTTTGGCTGATAGCAACCTGATTTATCGAGTGGGTGTGGGACAAGAGAGCGTTGCTTGCTGCTACACAGGCGGAACCAGCTCCGTTCCCAGCAGAACCATTCGACCATTGCACCCAACCCTGCTCACCTTGGGGTCCAGGAAGGTGGAGCCACGGTACGAGGGGACGTTGAAGTCACCAGAGAAGCTGTCCAGGGTGCCCTTAGCGTCCAGCTGCTTGATGGTGAACAGGAAAGGCACACGCTCGCCACCGGGCAGCTGCACGGTCACAGCGGCGTAGTCAATGCCGTCCTCCTCCTTGAAGGACACGGAGCCGTTGCTGCCAACGTTGAACTGGCCGGAGATCTGCGTAAGAATATGATGGGGCTTGCAGTCAGTTGCCATATTGGTTCCATCATCATCTGTTCTTGCAACTCAGATTGCCGCGCGGGCAACAGCCCGTTCGCTGGCACGGCCTCCGCAAAGTGCGATAAGCAAGTGCCCCTGGTAGGAGCACACGCCCGCAGCGACGATGCTCGACGCAACCCAAACCCTGGTGCGCAGACAAGAACTCACGGCGTCCAGGGTGTAGGTCAGGCGGGTCATCAGCTTGGTCTTAACAAACTCAGACTCGCCACCCTTGAACTGCGACTCCTCCTTAACAGTGAACGAGGTGGGCTCCATGCAGAACTTCTCGATCTTGTAGTTGCCGGGCTTCAGCGCCGACAGGTTGGTGGAGCCAGACTCCAGCACCGGGCAGGTGTTGGCCACACCAGAGCCCTTGACCTGGAGGTAGGTCAGGCCCTGCAGCTGGTCGTAGGTCAGAGCAGAGGCCGACTGCAAGACAGGAAAGCAAGACAACACAAGTGGGTGTGAGTAGGAGTTTGTTTCCGCATGTTGCACAGCACCATATCTCGCAACCGTCTGTCAAGCGGCAACGCATTGCGTCAATGCTTCAAAGACTCACCCCAGCCATCAGGGCAGAGGCCACAACGGTGGCAGCCACCGTCTGGGCAACCTCAGACTTCTGGGCCTTGCACACCACCACGGACCGCCTGCACCGCAGCACGCAGGGGCCATCGTGTCAAGATAACAAGACACCAAAAACAGAACCAGACCCGTAATGCGCCTGTAAGCCAGCTGCGCGCGTGCGCCAGAAGACGTCCGAATTCACGGCTGAGAGCGGCTATGCTTGTGCTGTGTCACGCAGTGCTGCAGCACTCCGCTGGGGAAGCGTTTTCACACCTGGCCGATGAGGAGGCAACCTTGGCCTGGACCTTGTTCATCTTCATGGTAGCGGCCATTTCAGCGAGGTTCGGGGTGGGGTACGGTGCAAGGGGTCCAGAGTGAGAAAGCACTTGATGGGCAAAACCTTGACGCGGGAACTTCCTCCTTAACTCTGCCTCTGGTCCTGAAAATGTACTGCAGCTCAGATGCTCGTCCCGATCTGATGCTCGTCCCGCGCGCCCTGGAGCATTTCGCAAGCAACTCCTCTCTTGTCCGCTCAAGTTCGCGCGCTTGCGACGCACTTTGCTTCCATCGACACACTGTTTTGAAACAAGCCAGACCTGGACCGTGCGGCCGGCTAATGCTGATGACTTGCCCCTCCCCAGCCAACCAAACACTGTGCCCACTTTGCCACTTTGCTGTTTATCCACGGAGTTATACTCACTCATAGTTCGGGAAGATGAACCTAGAAATCAGTATCAGCAGTGCCAAGCCTGTACTTTTGCACACCGCAGTGCACAGCGTTTTGCATTCGCAAGACCATGCTGTTCGCACCACGACGCACTGTGTCCCAACAGTCTGATCAGGCATCCATACACTCCAATGAATCTTCTGCTGGTTTACGACTTCCTGCAAACCACAGTCTTTGCTAAGACAACACTTAGGTTTGTGTGTGTGCGGTTTCAGCTTGGTTCCGTCATGGTCTCGCTTTGCTGGACCAGTGCTGGACGTGAGAAGCTGGGAAAGCTGGCCCAGGCAGGCAAGATGCGGTTTTCCTATACGCTTAGCAGCTACTGTGTGCTTTAAGGTATGTCATGTTTGGTATAGGAGGCAGCGCTTTCTGTAGCGGCGGCGCGTATAGGTATTCACTTTTTGCTCTTGTTTAGTACAGTAGCAGGTGTTAAGAGCAACCATGATTGCTCCTAACACCACATCAAAGGATAAGGCGGAAGTGGCATATGTTCAACCTTGCAGAAGCAGAAGCAGGTACAGTGTGATGCAGCAGTGTGTGGGTGCAGGTCCCACAAGGGCAGGTCGCTGACCAGGTTGGCGGTGCACCCGATGCAAGAGTGGTAGTTGTCAGCAGTAGCACGCTCACGTAAACACGGTTATCCGTGGAAACTGCGTTGTTACTCAACCACAGATGCTCACTGCTGGCATCGCAGCGAGGGCTGTCCAAGCCAAGCTGGTGTCGCTGACCCAAGCGTTGACGCAGAAGCTATGGCGCAAGTCGCAAGTGCACTCCCACACAAGTTGCGGTCAAAGGTCCAAGTTGACAGCCTCATAGCAAAGTGCCCCCCACACTCACTTGGCCTGATGCACCATACTGCCTGCGGTTCAAACACTGACATGCGGCTCAGGTGCGGCGGCGTATGAGGTTGTCATCGCTCCTCACACCATGGTTGCGGCCAAGCGACAGGACTGCCTGCGCATGCATGCTGTGTGAATTCCTGGGGAGGCTCAGGCACACTGCAGCGCACACAACAATACGCGGGGCGGTACGCCTGGCAGGGCGTGCCTTGGGCATGCCGCGTGTGCGGGGTGCACACAGGGATGCGGTGACGAGCCACTCCGCCAGGCCAACACACGGCTGCCATATTGTCCTGCCACACTGGAGCTCTCATGAAGACAGCGTGACAGCAGCAGACCACACCTGCACCCTCACACACGTGCGATTGCACAGTTGCACACCTCGTTGCGCTCCTGCGCACACGCCTGCGCGTTGCATGCTGACACCTGCGGCAGGCACGCCTGCATGTACAGCCGTACACTCACAACGAGTGCTGTGCCTGATGGTTGCAGAGGACAGCTCAACAGTTGCACCCGCTTTAACATGCAAGGCGGTGGTTGTGCTCAATCCCGGTGCCTTCACCTGTGCATATGTCGGCTGCGCGAGTCCAGGGGCGGTGGGCGTGAGTCAGTCCACCGTCAGGGGACCATCCACATCATCGCACGACACAGTACACAGAAACACGTAAGTGCACACGAACTTGTCAGAGGTGATAGCGGCGGGCCCAAGGGCAGTGACTGGAACTGTGGGTGTCCCAGCACGAGCTGAGGTTCAGTGGACGCGTATGACAGCAACGCTGGCACAACAGTCGCAGCGTAAGCGAACTCTTGCTGGCTTCCTGAATCCTGGTCGACGCCTGTGAACACGGGGCAGAGCCTCCACTTCGCATGCACACGTCTGCCTCTTACCACGGGCAAGGGCACAAGGCGCGACCGCTCTTGCTGGATGCTTTGTGTGGCTTATGCCTTGTGGTACTAGCGTTGCCGCCAGGCGCCATACCACCATCCGGGTTAACCGTGTACCGATGCCTCACCTACTACTACTACTAGGGTGCACACATTGCTGTCACGAGCAGCGATGCACCACTCGATGCACCTGTAGCAGATCATTAGCACAAACCAGGGTGTGCGTGTGTGGGGCTGGCGGGGGGGGGGTGGAACCCCATCGGTTTTCCAATGACGTTCAAGTATGCGCAAGGACGTGCCTTCTTTTGGTTCATGTAATTGCCTCCTGTGGCCCAAACAAGGCATAACGAGTGGCATCATCCCTGCATGCAGGCCAGCTTTATGCATGGTCGCTGAGTAGGTGCATGGGAGATGCAGTGCATCGGATGCACACGCTGGCACAGTCATGAGCGCTGAGCCACGCCACAGCGAATGATTCTGGGCAGGAGTCCTGCCGCTGACAGGCACCCGACGCTGACGAGGTCACGCTGTCAAGCGCTCTCGCATGGCGGGGCTGCACAGCGTGGGCCGCATCCGGCCCTCCAAGCGCGTTGCAGCTGCACAGCCGTGATGCGTAAGGAGGCATCCGCATTACAGCCATGCGAATGGTTAGGGTCGGCCTGGGCCCATGGCCCAATTAGGCAGGTAAGGCACGGTTGCACGTACGACCGTCAGTAAGCCTCGTTGTCCGAGGCGAATTTATGATTGAGTTTATCGCAAGACCATATTGCTAGCACGCTTCTTCTGCACACGCCCACCCGTCTGCTTACACAGCCGGTTGCGGGCAGTGGGTTGGGCGGATACTTAGGGGGCCAGCAATCATGAGCCACGCGACCAAGGGAGAGCGTGATCGGTGTCAGCATCACGCCGTCAACATGAGACAGCGTTGGCCAAAGCCGTGGGATGTTTTGCTGTGATTGCCACGAAGAACAGCAACAGAGAGTTCTGCGGTGCGACCACCCGGAACAAAAGCACGCTGGACTTGGCCGTCAAGCGCACATGTGCATGTGGGTTTGAGTTCCAAACAGAGCCAAGAGAAGGCTCCCTGCGCAACAGCACCATGTGCGTGTAACCAAGAATGCAAAACACGGGGCTGGCCATGTGACAAGCGTTGCGCCCTGCATCAGGCCAGCCAGCCCATTGCCCAACTGCTCAAAGCCGTGGCAAGTGCACGGCTGTCACGGCCGCCCCAGGGATCAATGTTGTCACGTAATTTATGACACAAAGGCACAAAGCAATCACCAGTTAGTCAGTTACTGTATTGTATCAAATCGTCTACTGGTGGTTCAATCATCTTGTTGCAATCTAGATACGCAGCTTCTCCGCACTGAGACCTAGAGCTCTTGTAGCCAGCACGTAACTACCAGCGGTCAAGAATTCTGTCTTGAGCGTTGCAGCCCCAATGCGGCTATTTTAGGCAAGGTGAAGATGCACGATCACAAATGGGAATTCAAGTACTGGCCTTTCGCAACGCTGATGGCATCTGCCAACGCAACTCAACAAACACACTGCAACAGGCAATGGCGGCAGCGGCGGCGACTGAAGCAGCTGCGGTGCGCTCAGCGTAGATGCCAGGCTCTTCCATGCACACGCGCTCTCCGCCTCTCAACTCAACTGTGCGCAACTATGACTATGATGGGAGTAAACGGTGGATAGATGCCATGCTGACAAAAGCAAGGAACTGCACAATGGAGTAGGATAGCGAGTAGTTGTCGAGGAATGCAAGACGGCACAGCATGTGGCACCACATGGCATGCGGCTCCACTCTTGGAACCCGCTGCGATTGAGAACCAACCGCAAGGGCCGCGTGCATGCATGCATGTATGTATATCGGCATACACCGCTGATGCGGCCACATGGTGCACAACGTTGCGCAGCATGTGCACAAGACCAGACCATCATGACCCATGCATACGCGCCAAACGGGTGAGGCGCTCCTGCATCGCCGCGCAATATCGCTTTCCCGCCAGGGCAGCGTAGGGGGCGGCGCGAAAGGTAACAAACGCCTTCACACAGCATTCCTGGGCGTTCAATCACTTGGGCTGAGGCTTGCATTCAGCTCTGCAGCTGGCCGGTATTGTGTCAGTGTGGGGTGCCGGCCACGCCATTGCTGCTCGACACCAGTCAAGGCAGCAACGTGTTGCAGTGCAATGGAAACGCACTCAAATGCGTCCACCTTCTTGCTAGCTTCACAAGTTACTAGATAGGACCTGTCATGGCAACGTGCGGCGTTGCGCACTTTGTGGTTGCTGCTAGCTGCCCTCTCTGCCCCCTCTCTGCATCCGTTGAATGAATGGAACCCACAAGGCGCCGAGCGCAGCGCGGAACGCCGCCTCCAGCAAGCAAGGTCCTGGCAAACCACGCAAAAACCAACCACCAACGGCTGCAAACCCGTGCTGTTCTTCCACCGCTAACTGCGGCGGGCCATCAAGCAAGCAAGATACGGCAGTTTTGCCACCTGTGAGCAAACTTCACGTTGTCTGCGACTTCACATGTGCATGGAGATGGTATCGGGCCTAGGGTAAAGTGGATGGGATGAATCAGACACGTGAATGGGCACGGGAGGCGGTGCCGTGGCCTGCATGTGTGTGCACAGCCTGATCAAGGGCCCACGCCTTCGTCAACGAGCGTTGTGGAGGGCCTGCGGGACCGGCCGGCGTGCCGCCCGCCGGCCTCCGCCCTGGCGCCGTGCTCGCCGGGCCGCCCGCTGCTCGCTCGGGACCTCCCAGCGCCGCCGTTTGCCGCTGCTGAGGAAGGTCCCTGCGGGTCGTCCTCGGTGTCAGATGTGCCCACGCCGATGCTCACACGGCCGAACCCGCGGCTCACACGCGCAAAGTTGGTGGCGCTGACGCGTCCCAACGGCCCCCCGCTGACGCGCGCGACGTTCGGCCCGCTGCGCCGCCCCAGCGCAGAGTGGCTCGAAGGCCCTGCAGACGCCCTTCCGAGGCCCGTCCCAGATGCCTGCCTGCTCCAATTCACCGGGCTACCGCCCGCCAGCCGCCCCGGGCTGGACCCCTGAACGTCACTGCCAACGCACGCATCGACGCCAAACGTCGTTCTGCTTGGTGCCGTGCCGCTGTGCACAGCGGGCGCACCGGCAACGTCACCGTCGGCTTCGGGCAGGTCCGGTAAGCCGGGCGTAGCGGTGACGCGGGCGGCCGGGTCGAAGGGCTTGGTGTGTACCATGGACATGACGGTGCCCATGCTGTGCTTGTGCTCGGCGGAGATGCGCTCGAGCTCTTTCTCGTACTGGATTTCCTCCAGCTTGGCGTCGTGGATAAACCACTGCGGTACAGAGATGTGCGCAGTACAAGCAAAGCCAGCAAGGTAGGCAAGCGGCACAATTGGGAAAAAGCATGTGCTGCAGCGTGTGCTGTGTGCCGCACTACGCGGGTGTGCGGGGCGCAGCTGATACCTGGCACCGCACAGAAACACAATGAATAGCATGTAGCATTGACCCGTTCGCACTTTGATGGCACCGGTATGCCAGCAAGAATGGTGGTGAGCTGTGCAAGCTGTGCCAGTCGTTGCCGATGCGTGCACCCACCCGTTCCATGCGTGAAGTGAGCGGCTCCATCCACTCCGCCATGTTCCAGCCGCGCCACGCGGCGATGAAGCGATTCCATGCGTCCACCGGCCAGCACACCACGCACCACAGGCTGCAGCCGCCCAGCGCGCGCTGGCTCTGGGTGCTGTTGCCGGTCGTCCAGCTGACCTTGTCCGCCGCGTAAGCCGCATCCGCGCCCGGCTTCGCCATCGAGGGCACCACCGCGGGTGCGGTCCCCATTACGATCGCGACCGAGCCCTCACTGTTGGTGCCGATCCCGTTGCTGCCGGTGCTGTGTGTGTCACATGCGGCTGCGGTGCCTGTGTTCCCAGCGCATGAATCGCGGGTGTGTGGGGCAGGCGCTTCCTCCAATCGGATCGCCATGGAGCTGGTCGTCATGCTGTCGATCTGGCGCAGCTTCAGCTTCTTGAGCATTGTCGCGACGCTGCTGCCGTTGAACACGACGGTGATGAGCACCAGGTAGGATGTCGTCGTCTCCATCACCTGCATGCATGATGCATAATGCCGCCCACGCATGCACACACACGCGTTAGCGCGTGGAGCTTTGCATGCTCCAGGTTGATTGTGCATCTGGTGACCTCACAGGCCATTAGGGGACGATTGGGTAGGTCGCATGCCAGATTGTCAGGGTCAAGGGGTGGAGAGACACATCCTCTGCCCCCAAAGGCCGCACTCAGGCGGTACATACAGTGACCTGAAGCAGGCCTGAGGTGGGGGGGCACATGCCTTCCCACCACATGCGCTGCCGCGCCCTCACACTCACCATGTGCAGCATGCACTGCCAGTACTGCTTGTACTGCGTGAATTGCATGTGTCACAAGTGCTGCCTGTACTGTCTGTACTGCCTGTACCGCCTACCTGTCCCGCCTCCCCGTACTCCTCCGCAGCCTTCAGGGACAGCGCGAAGGCCATGGCGCCGCGCAGGCCCGACCACCACAGCGTGAACTTGTGCGCCTCGCTCATGCGCCGGTGCGGCGGGCGCAGGTAGTTGACAATGGCGGCGAGCGGGTAGATGTTGAGCGCGCGCGACACGGCCAGCGCTATGAGGCACAGGAACTGCAGGCGCAATCGCGGTTGCATGAGGCGGTGTCAGAAAGAGGCGCCCATGGGGCCATGCAGTGTGGCGGCGCGCATTGCAAGCTGCAACAACGCAGCACAGCGCAGCAGCACAACAGCACTTACCACATATGCCGCAATCTTTGAGTGTGAGATGTTGTCAAGGAACATCGTCAGCCCGATGTACACAAACACAAACAGCTCCGAGATGCCGGCCGCCACTTTGTACACCACCTGCAGGACGTCAAAGCGACACGGGCCGCGGGCACAGAGGGGCATGCGCAGAGCAGTAGAGCACACAAATAAGTCTCTTGACAGTGCACAGGCTCACATCAGGCCATCTACGCCCTCCACCTTCCAGCACCCCCTTTCCCCTTATTGACCGGATTTGCACTAGGCCTTGCTCCATGCACTCACACTTTCAAATGGCACTGTTTGACAGGGTAATGCTGAGCAGCAGTGTGGTTTGCCCCTGAGAGCCATTTTTGAGTTGTACAACCTCAAAGCAAGTGAGGGTCCTAGCCTCAAAGTCAAACCCTACAGATTCAAGCGCAAGCATGTACGTTTCCCCCCAAACACACACACCACCCCCGGCGTGTAAGGGCCACCCTCACGCACATGCAGTCGCTCCCCAGACGAGTGGGAGAGGTTGGGGCGCACGTAGGAGTTCATGAGCATGCCGGAGAAGAAGATGGAGACGATGCCGCTGAGCCCTGCGGCATCCGCCACCGGGTAAGCCACGTACGCCAGCATGACGGCGGCGCCGAGCTCAAACGAGGATCCCTCCTCGGAGCGGAAGAACCTGAGGTGATGGCAGCCACGGCGACGATGATATGGCGGCGATAAGCGTGCCACACAGAATAATTGGCAAGAAGCGATGTTGATACGGTGCTAGTATTGCTCGAAAAGCAGGCAGTTTGACGTGAGAATGGGGGCTACAACGAGGACAAAGAGAAGGTCGTGCGTCACCGATGAAACGTACAACAACATGAGTGGGATCAGAAGGCTGAGTCAGCAAGGCCCATGACCAGGAGGAATGCATGCAGCATGCAGGATGCATTGATGCAGGAAAAGCTTATGGAGATGGTAAGTTGATTGGTTTGACATGCAGTTGCCTCGCATTTTCGCAGGCGATTAGTGGGGGAAATCGTTGCTAGATGACGAGAAGGGCACAGTGTACCAATATGTCACATACGATACATGGATGATTGCAGGATGATTCCGTTGTCTGCGTCGAGCCCCCCCCCCCCCCCCCCCCCCCCCCCC
>BDDA01000886.1:34371-46532 GCA_001662385.1 Chlamydomonas asymmetrica
GCACTGACAAAGCTGGACGTGTGTGACTGCCGCATCCTTGCTTGCTTGCCCCAGCTGCCCCCTGCTGTGGTGCTAAGCGTGTTACGCTGCCCGTTGCTGCGGTGACGCTGACTGGGTCCACCTGCCCCTGCTTAGCATGCATACAGAGGAGAAAACGTATACCAGAAGACGTGTGCGCCTCTTTCCCACAGGCCCTCATGCCACTCGCATCCTCTTTCCGGCCTTGCTCGCCGACAGCATCGCGGCCTGGTCCCTTATACCGTTGCGTTGGTGCCCGATGTCTGCACCGTGGTGCAAGCTTGACACTAAGCTATGCCTGCTGTCGGCCCGGGTATCTTCCCAAGCTCCCTTGCACCCAGGCTTGTCTGCTCTGTTGGGGGGGGGAAGAACGAATGCCCCCCCGCCCCCCCGGGCCCGCCTCGGATTGATTACGCTGCCCCGATGCACACCCTCCCTGGCACTCATGGTGTGCATGGCAACTCCCTCATTGCAGTTCTCCCCGGCAAGTTCCTTTGCACTGCATAGGGAGTCTCCAGTGGACTGAAACTGTGTATCGCACAGTGGATGTTTTTTGTGGTGTCGAGCGATTTGTTTTTCACGTTTAGACACTACCATGTTGCATCGCGCATATGCAAGAACGCAAAATGCTTTCAGGAGTGATTGTGCTTACAACAGCGCGGTTCACCTGGCAACTACTAGATGTATGTTTCATGTGCAACGAGAAATGCAATGCAAGAGCGTGGGTCACTGTCTAGTGGTGCTCGCTCAGAGGTCAACGGGGCTACAAACTGCACCCAACGCGTCCGCCATATAATCCCAATCAACTCCTGCAGGGGCCCACAGCGGGGAGGTGTGCGTACAATTGCGACCTCTGCGCCCTCATGCATGCGTGCAAAACGCGATTGGGCACGACATTTATGAACTCAAGGCAACATGCCAGCCATGCAACTAAATGGTTGGCACTACATGAATTCACGCCTATTCCATGCAACAATACCGTACGGCAGTACCACGGCCCACCACTGCACCGCGCATGACACCATGAGTGCCTGACCACTCGCGGGCCACGCCCCATCCAAAGTCACTAAGCCAGCCACCTTGGACAGGTGCACGTGCTCGGCTGCAGGTTCACAGGTCGCTACAGCAAGAAATTACTACCCTTATAAATTTACGATGCAAGTATTCAACAAACACCATCACTTCACTAACCTAACAAGCTGCCTGAGGGGACAACATGGGGACTTCCGAGTAGGCGAATACCTGAATACCATACATAGAGAGTCACGTCCGTACGTACCATCAGCATACTGATACTGGACGCTGCAGGGTGGAGGCCTCACCACAACAAGCACATGGGAGTGGGGGCGGGGGTGAGGGGTGGGGGTTGCGACTAAGCATGCAGCACGACTCAATGTCTATTATTATGTCTTTAACGCCATTGTGGGCCTGAAGGGCAGTCTTTAACGCCATTGTGGGCCTTCTGCACAAAACAAATACCGGTACATGCAGGGTACATGCGTTGCCAGTGATTGCAGACACAGTATGAGCTGTGGTGCTTGTGGGTGCATGCAGAGGATTTCGTAGGAGGTGACAAACTGACAATACAACCGGGTGCGCGATGGATATGAAAATGGATGCATTTGCGGGTGAAGGACGGGAATCCTAGGTCACTACGGTGTAGCTATAGAACATTAACCTGAACATCAACATATGGAGCAGCACGGTGATTAGACAGTGCATCCTACTTTCATACAAAGAGCGTCTGAGACTTGCAAACGAAGGTAAAGTTGGGGACCAACATATGAGTGGCAACGCTGACCAGCAGGTTTGATCAAGGTATGTTTGATTTCCCCATTCCGCCCAACAGAGGCACAGCTACTGTAATCAATTACACTCACCCCACTCCAAACACAGATACGTATGAAGTACGAAAGCCCCAGCTAATGCTTGGCAATCATTCAACGATAATCATCATCCTCATCGTCATCGTCGTCATCGTCATCGCTGTAGCGTGGCGGCGGCGGGGCCGCCTGCTGCTTGCCTCTGCTGCCGTTGCCGTTGCTCGTGTTGCCGGCAGCAAACGCCTTGCCGCTGCCTGCAACCATGCACACGCGAACAGGTCAACAGCAGGCGGCCAGGGAGGACGTCAGCACGGTTAGGACCGCCACCTGCCACACACCTCCCATGACGCACTGACAGGCGGCAATCACACCTTGAATGGCTGGTCCAGTGCTGGCATCGTCAGCGATGCAATGCAATCCACACAACATTCTAGCCATGCAGGTCCATGGCACAAGGCATGGATCACCGGGTTCATCGCCGCCACACCGCACAGCCCACCTCCAGCGCTCTTGCCGCTGCCATTGCCACCGCCGCCGGCGGCCGGTGCGCCCGCGCCTGCGCCGGAGCCGTACTTGCGCTTGATGGCCGCCAGCTGCTCCGCCTTGGTGGGCGGCGGCACCTCCACCTCCTCCACCTCCTCGTCCTCGTACTGCTGCGACGCGTCGTCCTTCTTGCTGCCGGTGAACACCTGACCCACCGCCTGCACGCAGCGCGGCAGCCCGCGTTACAGCACCACCACGCCGCAGTTGAGCCGAGCTACAGACGTACAGCACATCGCAGTTGCCAAGGGCGTGGCCGGCGAGGCACATGCAGCACATGGTGCTGGCCAGCAGGCTAATGTGTTGTCACATGTCACGTGTTTGGACATCAACAGTCCTCATCGTGACGGTGAAAAGAGTACGGAATTTGTTTATTTGTTTCATCAGGCAGGTGTACCACAGGGAGTCTTCCCGCAGGGGCTATGGTGACTTCCACAGAGGCAGAGGGCGCAACCGAGCCGCTCGCTCACCCCCAGCGGCTTCTTGAACGCCTCCACGAAGCCGTTGCCGAGGTTCTTGACGTTGCCGCCGGCCGAGACCGCCAGCTTGCCGATCTCCCCCGCCAGCGAGCCCACCGCCTTGGACGCCTGGCCCACAGCACGTCCTGCACCGCCGCGAACACAACAGCAGGGTGAGGGGAGGGGAGCGGCAGTTGTGAGCGAGCTGCCATACATCTGCTCATGCCCACCACATCGTGTGGGCGGCACATGCAGCAGCGAGGGGGTAGCGTTAACCGAAACACAAATGCGCCATGCTACCTAGGTTTACAAACAAAACGTGGTGTCAGCGGGTGGTCATGCGACTCTTGGGGGTGGGATCCACCTGCTGTTGTTGCCAAGTGCCGACCTTTCAAACATCTCTTCACGGGCATGGGGCTCACATACGCCTCTACCACTCCTCACACCCCACCTGCCAGCACTCCGCCCCTCAGCGCCACCATCTCAGCAACGGACGCCATGGAGGTGGGGATGTCCTCCGGCGCAAAGTCAAAGCCGTCCTCTGCCTCCTGCGGCGTAGGCGGCGGCGGGTGCAGGATCTGCAGGGGTATGGAGCACGAGCAAACATCAACAAGTGCACGGGTAAGCACAGCGGTACCACCGTACAGAGGCATGAGTGTCGCACGACAAGACGCTCGCTCACGTGGCACGCCAGATGGGTGCGGAACCACAGCCAGCCAACATGCAGGTGTTCATTCGTGTGCAATGCGGCAGGCGGGGGGCGTCTTGTGCACGCACAGAGGCTTTGAGCAACCCAATCTGCAACCAAGTGCACTAGGGATGAGGCATCCACCATTCCATGCATGTGGTAACTCATGCATCAGCAGCTTGTACTGCGTTTCATGTGGTGGATGCGTTCTGCTGTGGCAAACAGCAATCCGTCGAGAGACGTCCCCTGCCTTTGCTGCGCTGGCCTTTCCCCCCACATCATACAGAAGCCGCCCGGGCACCAGCATGCGACCAACGCGTGCTGTGCGAGTGGTAAGAGATGCCAGGCGGGGGTGGTGCCAAGTCGGTACACTGCCCCCCCTTGCTACCGCATACCTCTTATCAGTTCACCCCTGCCTCAACGCCTACAATGCCTCTGAATGTAAAGCCAGTCATCAAGGCAATCATTCCTGCCAAACCTCCCTGCGCAGCGCTACTCACAGCGCACCACAGCCCTACTCACAGCACACCTCCCTGCACAGCCCCTCCCGCCCGCCCGGCTCACCTCCTCCAGGCTCCACTCCATGAGCTCCGACTGCACCAGCGTGTAGAACACCAGCGAGCACCCCTGAACCGCGTTGCCGCCCGCAAACGCCCCTGGGAGCTCCAGCATGCGGTTCACCTGCACGCACACCATGCAAGCGGTTGCTCATGCTGGCAATGCACGTGAGCAAGTGTCGCGAGTGGCGCATGCTCCACCCTCGCAGAACTCCCGCGCATGCACAGCCTGGCAACGCAGATTGAGATTACATGATTGCATGCGCATGCGCACCTTGACCTCCCCATCCAGCATCTTGATAGAGTGTTTGTACACCTCGCCCACAATGAGCGTCTCCTGCGGCAGGCAAGTATGTCACCAGGCAGATGCACAAGCAGCACCCGCATGAGCACTGTGCTCCTACAGGCTATAGAGGTTACGAGGTTATGAAATTACGATTCACGCAGGCTGGAGAGGAGAGGATGGGGGCAGGGGGCTCCAGTGGCCACAACAGCAACCCAGCAGCAACGTGAATTGAAAAAGACACACGCAAGGGTCACGGCACATGGGGATAGCTGTGGGGATGCTCCACAGCCAGCACTGCACATCACCACCGCCACCTTCAGTGGAGCGTGGATCAGCCGCAAGCACGTAGGTCCGTCCAAACGTCAAGGGCATGCGGGCGGGGGCATGCTGCCTCTCAGAACACCGACTTTCAACAAGAACCCATATAGACAGATCAAATGGATGGTTCCTGCACGGCGCTGCATTGTTGCCTCACCGCGTCTGGGTTGTACAGCCCATGCCACACCGTCTCATCAGGCCCCACCCCGCCCACGCTGCCGTCCTTGGCCTTGAGCGACGTCAGGCGCAGCACCGGGTCCTTGCCCTCAGGCCCCCCGTAGTCCAGCACCACCAGCACAGAGAACGGCCGCTTGCCGACAGGGAGGCACAGGCAGCCCGCGGCGCTGTCGACAAGCGTGACCGTGCTGGCCATCTCCTTGGCGGCTTTCTTGAACGGAATGTTCCCGCCTGTACACACCAGTGGGAGACACAGATGCCGGGGCGGTTACGAACAGGTTGTCTAGTTGCGGCGGCAAAGGAGACAATGTATGACCATGCAACAGCTCACACCTGGATGACGTGCACGCGCATCCTGTGAGCAGCAAGGCTGTTTGCAAAATACCATTACCACAGGTGTGCACCATGGGGACTGGCAGGCTTGCCAGCTGAATGCGTGACCCACATCACCTGCGCCAATGAGGCTCACCCAACCGTAAACGCCGCGCTCACCGGGAAAGCCTGCGGCGTAAATGATGTCCGTGACTGGCTTGCTGGCGGTGGCGCGCTTGCGCGTCGCCTGCAGCTTGATCTTCTTCAGGGATGTGCCGGGCATGATCCCCACAAGCGACGCCTCCTGCCATGGTGTGGGTCATTCCAGTGTTCCGGCAACGGCAGCAGCAAGTGGCGGCGGCTCAGGTGCGTGTGCCTATAGCCACGTGGCCGGTCAGTGCTTGCGCAGTGGACCAGGGCATCAGGGCATCAGGGAATGACCCAATCTGCTGCCCATGCCCCCCAAGCAAATCGAAGTTTTACGCCGCCTCATTCCATCCGTCCACCACAACACTGTCAACCTTTCACCCCTCCTTGCGATTGTAGAAATTGCATGACTGATGCATGCAAAGATTGCAAACACAGCCTTACGCAGCTCAAGCTGCGCTCATTGAGATGAAATGACATGCACGCTCACACACATACACCCCTGCAGCACACTGCATGGCCGCACGCGAACCAAACATTTCTAAACACACCTGCAGCGCCTTGAGCCCGCGCGCCACCTTCTCCTTGTTGTGTCGTATCACGCGCCGGCAGCGCAGGCCCTGGCGCCCGCCGAACAGGCCCGTGTTGGGCGCCTGGCTGGCGGTTGAGTAGCAGGTGGCGGTGACGGCGCTGCTGGGCGCCTTCCAGTCCAGGTGGAGCGTCTCCTGCAGCACCATGGGGGCCAGCGCATGGGCGGTGGAGTGCAGGACCGTGACGTGGTGCACACCAGCGGTGCATATGGGCCGCGTGGGTGAGCGCATGCAAGCAGGCCGGTGGATGTTGGGTTGGACAAGTAGGTGCACACGCTGATGTATGACAGACTGCTGTGTGTGTGCGAGTGTGGATGCTGCAGGGGCGAAGTGAGGCTCGGAAGCTGCGGCGAGTGCCATGGTTCGTGAAAAATGTTAGGACAGTGTCGCCTGAGCGATTCATGATGGCCCCAACAAGAGCACCATGCCAGGACAGCCTCAAAGGACTACAGCGCTGAAGGTGCCGTGCCGGCAGGTCATTGGTGTATTTCGCGACCATGCACCCATTAGGGTGGTTCTCTTTGTCAAATAGACCGTCATGGGTGACAGTTAAACGCGCGGCACTCAGCATACTGCGCCACGCGTTTCATGCACGCGTTTATGCACATAACAGGTATGCATGCATGCGGTTAGTTCGTTAACGGCTGGCTAGGACTGCAGTGCATTGGCAGCTGTTGAGGCCGATGCAGCTGGGCTGCATATCTTACCTGATCTCTGGCTGTGCTGTATACCCTGTACTCCACACCGTCCTGCACATATGCCACACCAGCGTACAGCGTACCGCCGGTTTCGGGCACAGGCGCCAGCACCTGCATACAGGGAGCAGGCAGATGGCCAGACGCTGATGCTATGTCAGCAGGGCTTTAGCAGCTGTGAGCTATGAAGGTGTGTGCTGGCCTGACATACATAACACCTGCCTCCGAAACGTCACTTGCGCTGGTTGGCTGGGTATTGCTCCCCGCCTAGATGTGCATGCGCACGCCAAGTGCCTCGCCCTCCAAGGTAGACACACCCCAGTGATGCGGAAATGGCCGAGAGAAACTGACAAGAGAAACTGCTCAGCAACGTGTTTGCGCACCTGCCGCGTGTTGTTGTCAATGATGATGCCCTCGGTCTCAGCGCAGCTGTCCGCCAGCGCCCCAAACGAGTCCATGACACCTTCAAATGCTATGCGCAGCTGTGGGACCACACAGGGAAAGCAAACACGGGCCCCCGTGAGCATGGTATCAGCAACAGCATATGCGGATACTACGCAGTCGTCTGACAGGGTTTCGCGTGAGCATCCGGCACACAGTCGTGGCGAAAGAGAGCAGATGGAATGTTTGTGCACGAATAGGAGCAGCAAGCTGAGGCCTGGCGTCGTTGAACGCACACGTCTTGGCGACGCCACAGAAAGAAGTGACCAGCACTCAGTCACGGTCGCATTCCGTGTTGCCATGCACAAGCAACACCATACTGTTGTGTGGGCGCTTGCGCCAAGCTCTGCGAAACATACCATGGTGTTGCGGCCCTGCTTTGCATATTTCTGCCCCTTCTTGGCTGCCCTGCAATCAGATGGCAGCGCAAACGCTGCAGTTAAGTGGCAGTTAAGGCTATGTTTAGGTACACACCACCCAGTGCCAGCGGGGTTGCTTGACCATGTGCTTGAGACCACCACCTTGCTTGTCCTGGTCCGCGCTGCTGCCAGGCTGTTAGTTGCGCAAAAACACACCAGGACCATCTGCAGAACGGAATACTCCACTGACAGAGCTGCAACCTGTATTGTTTTGCTGCGTTCATGCATACGTGTGCGCTAAGGTGCAGGCAGCACTCACGTGAAGTCGATTTCAAGCTCCATCGGCTCGTACAGCGAGTCAGGATCGATTGACTCCAACTGCACCTCCGCTACACCAACGAGCTCAGGCTCCCCCTTGGATGGCGCATGGTAGAGCTCGAATCGCAGTACACCCAACAGCACATAGTAGCTATCCTGCACACATGCAACTGGCAAACGCTACGTGAGTAACAAGTCAAACCAGGGTACACTCTCCATCCCGAGGCCTGTGAGAGATGGGAAAAGAAGGGTCATGCGTGTGTACACTTTCAGTGCTGGGCTGCCTGTTGTGTGCTTGTGTGTGCTGTGCCAGGCGGCACCATCTCCGGTGACGCAACAGGCCTGGCGCGAGCTGCTTGAGCCAGGGCGGCCTCAATGACAGCCAGAACGCACTCCAACCAGTGCACGTATGGCAGTTTATCCTTGCAAACGTTGAAGGTTAGATAACCATACCTGCTCGGTCTCAAAGCAGAAGGCTTCGTCCCACATAGGATCCGTGCATTTGGTAATCGCACGGGTCTCGCCAACGAGCTCCTTGTCTAAAAACACCTTGACGAGTCCACTCATTTCATCCCAGAAGCCCATTTTGGGCAGCTGCATGGCCTGAACCACCCGCAGCTGAACGCATACGTTGGGGTCCATATGGCCAGGCCGCCCTCGCCTTCACTGGTCACTGTTGCAGTGTCAACGCTGTAACCAAAGTTGGTCAGCACGGAGAGCTTTGTACACCAGCGAAGCGCTCCTACGAAGAGCTTCTGAAGGTCTTATCAGGACTTACAGCTGCGTCTAACGAAACCGGTTGCAATACACAGGAGGGGATAACAAAAAGCGAACAAACAGCGTATCAGCTGGGCGGCAGCTTTGATTCGTTTTATTGCCAGCAGCTAAGTGGGTGTATTGACCATTGGCAGTGCCCTAGCACAGTATCATAACACGCACTGAGTCTGCCGCATCCGACTATTGTTAACTGCACAACGTTGCAGTACGTTTGTCCTGACACCAATAGCCCCAATGAAAGCTGGACTTATCATAAGAGATGTAGGTACATGCCCGGCTAGCAGCTGATAGGCAGAGACCTTCTATGACAAAGCAGGACAAAGCGTTGTTTTGGTTTCCGACCTCACCAGTGCTACGCAAGACCTAGGGTTGAGTGGGAAGGCCTGCGCCTGACGAGCAAGTACAGTAAGCAATGAATGACGTTAAACTGCAAGTTGTACAGCTATTGTGCAGCAGTGTGGCGGTTGTCGACCACTGCCTCAGACTTTGCCACACAATCGCCCCTCATCCAGCAAGCAAGTGGCACCTTCGGGTCGGTATGGTGACATCCTGCCAAATTACGCTTTGCAGGTTTGCAATGGCCTGTTATGATGCATCTGCCACGGAGCATGAGGCCGCAATTTCTATTTGAACAACGTCTGGGATCGCAAGTGGAAGCAGCACGCCCGCTCCAAAACCCACAAGCTCCTAGAAGCATGTGGCTCCAGGCGCACTCATCTGTTTTCCTTCGTGGCAGCAGCGTGAAACGCAATGTCACAGTGGACGCTCACAAGTCTGGCCAGAGCGCCGATGGTTCCAGGTGTGCACCTGTGTCAGCAAGTGTACCAGTTCAGTGTATCACTTGACTAGGCTCAAGCACTTGTATCTTGCCTTATAAAACCTCACATGTAACGCCAGGTGCACCACCCCAGTGCCTCCAAACCCCAGTGATGGTACACGACGTGAAGGGCAGTCAGCTGCTGCTTCGTTTGAACCACAGGCCACGGCTTCCGGCCTCGTGCCAATGCAGGTGGCGGGGAGTGCACGAACACTGAGAGATTATTGGCATTGCACCAGCACTCTTGCATGGCGTCCCTCTTCTGGCATGGCCGGAATGCCCCGCTGCCCCCTCGTACCGCATGCATTTGCGCGTAGGGCGCAAGACGGCGCGGGTGGCGATGGTGCCAAGGGCAAGAGCGCCCGGCAGGGCGGCCAGGGCGCCGGGCCCTCGCAGCGCCGTCAGCAGCTGCAGCGTGCCGCCGACAGCGCAACCTCTCGCGTGGCCTCCCTCTCCCAACGGCGCCTCGCCCTCCAGGACAAGCTGGATCTCCTACCGGAGACTGACCCAAATCGAGATCGCCCAGCCAGGCTGGACCCAGATCGAAGTGACCCAGATGGACTGCGCGCTATCGCAGCCGCAGCCAGGGCTGCTGCGCTCCCCCCGAACGCGGCGATCAAGACGGCAGCAGCAGCGGCAAGGACATTGTCGGCTGATGCCCCGTTGATGGTTAGTGGCGCACGCCGAGACCGGCGTGAGGACGCCGATGGTACCGACGGCGGGCCCCCGAGGGCTGGGTGGACGACGGCGCTGCCGGCAACGCCGCCTGGCCTGAGGTCACGCGCCCAGCTGCGTGCCCTGGTGGGGGACCTGAAGCAGCAGCAGGAGGAGTCACGGGAGGGTGAGAACTGAGAAGGATACCTGTGACCCACCCTGTGACCCACCCTGGAGCAGGAAGAGTTGCGGGATGGGGTGCAACTGACGCGTTGATCGACAACAGCTAGCGTGCATCGACCATTTTGTCGAGTGCAGTGTGGGATACGTTTGGTGTTTGTGTGCATGCGTTTTCAGAGCGCGAGGTGATGCCGTACATTGATATCGTCCTGGAGGCGCTGGGCATGCCGCCCCGCTCCGGAACCACACCTGCGTCCGCATCCGAAACCAGCAGCAAAGCGTCCGTCAGCGGCAAGGAGGCAGCGATGCGGCGATGGCAGGCCAAGCAGCGTGAGCTTGCGGGGACCGGATCAGCGGACGACGAGGATGACGACAGGGACACAGCTGATTCCGCCGCTGGCGGTGTGGCGGGCGGCAGCCGGGGCCGGGGCGCCAAGCGTGCTGCGGTACGGTCCTTTGCATGGGCCTGTTTGGAGTGCTTGAGGGCATCACCCCCAGCTATCCTGTTGCCCTCCCTCCACCATGCAACCCTCCACCATGCACACGCATGTCTTCCCACAGGAATCATTCCACCATATGCATCTCTTGCGCTTGGATGTGCATTCGTCCCATAGCAATGTCAACAGACTGGGTTCCCCAAAGCGATGTGGTGCAATGTGCTTCTCATCCTGTCCATGACACATAAGGACTACCTTGCAGTACCTGTCCTGATGCGAATATCACTTCCCCGCCAAAGGCCAAATCCCGTGGCACCGACTTTCATCACACCTTGCCCAGCGCCTGCGTGCGTTTGTGCGTTGCGTGCTGCGCAGGTGCGTGCGCTGCTGGGCGAGTACCAGCGCGTGTGGTGCGGCGCGCTGGACCTGGAGCTGGCGGAGGAGTGGGCGGAGAGCGAGGCGCGACTGCGCTCCTGGAGCAGGTGCGGGGGAGGCGCGTGAGAGTTAGTGCCCCCGGCTGGGTTGACGGGTTCTGCAGCGGTTTGCCTCCTTGTAAATGTTCCTGTCGAAAATTGAACATAAATGACGCGATTGCTGGGTGCTCAACGTGGCGTGTTGTCACCCCATCGCAAATACACCTGGTGCCAAGCACACCTGCTGATTGTTTCAAGGTTTAGGTTCCACTCCATAACCCCATGCACGAGTTTTGTGGGAATTTTGGTCTGGAAGTGAGCGTGCCTAAGACGGAGTTCATAGTTTTTGGTACGCCGCATCAGCGGAAGCGGACTCGGCACCTGACGCTTCAGTACAACGGTATCGTAATACGAAGGGTGCGGGAGGCACGTTATGTGGGCATGCAGTTTTCAGAGTATGTGCCACCGCGTGGAGGCGGGCATGCCAGCGCTCTGAAGGTCTTGCTGGCAAGTGGTACCCGTGCAGTGTACGCGTTGCAAAGCCGGATTGCGCCGTTAAAGCATCTTTCCCCCCGTATGCAGATGCGCTTATTCGACGCCTTGGTAAAGCCTGTCATCTCTTATGGGTGTCAAGTCTGGGGTGCTGACATGTTGCGCGTTCCGACTGGGTTGTTGCGTGATGGTGGTGCTGACGTCATTGTGCCAATCAACGACCTGGAACGTATTCAGCTGAATTTTTGTCGGTTTGTTGCTGGGGGAGCTTCCCACGCCACTAACTGGTCTCTTCTGCAAGAGTTTGGCATTGCGCCCCTGCAGGTGCATTGGGCCAAGTGCATTCTGCGTTTTTGGAACCAGCTGCGAGATATGCCCCAGTGCATGGCTGCGTTGGCAGCACAAGCAGATCTGAAACTTATGGCCGCCGGTAACAGGCGTTGCTGGTCGTACAAAGTGTGTCGGTTCCTGTCTGATTTCGGATACGTGGCTGCTAGTCATCAGTCTATCTTACAAGCCCCGCATAGGCGTAGCATGTCTATGCCGCATCATGTCGTACAGTACTTCTGGAGTATGCGCGTTGATGTGGACGCTGTGATCTCCAAGCTGAATGCGCTGTGGCGTGAGCGCATTCCGCTAGCCTTGAGCGAGCGGACTGCCTTGC
>BDDA01000887.1:0-18338 GCA_001662385.1 Chlamydomonas asymmetrica
CCGGCAAAGGGCAAAGGTCGCCGGTTGCGTATGTTGTAATCTTGTCGCGGTGCTTGCAGTATCAATGAACGGATGATATGGTCCAGGTGCGAGGCAAAGAGGGACGCGCATGGTTAGGTAGAAAGAGGCTTGCTGGTGGCCCACAACCCCAGACAGGCTGTCGACCTGTTCGCTGATAACCTCAAAGGCTGTACGGCCTTGCTTGCAGTGATGCTCGTTATGTATGTTGCGTTCCTGCTGCTTTGAACTTCTTGACTTGAAACATTAATGCGAACTGAGAACAACTATTCTTCAACTTAACGTATTCACCTATGTGTTTTTACTAGGCACTGAAGGGCGATCGCATGGCTGGTTTTGAGTGCCACTGATGAATGCCTCGTGCAAGTTTACAAGTTACCTGACTTGACATCGCTTGTCATATGCTCCTGTGCAATACCCCACTACTGCTCTTGGAATTCCACAACTGTCTACAGTAGCACTGCCTCAGCTCGTTTGCCATTAATGCATCATCTTCCTCGCTGGCTTGGCTGAACCCGAACTTGGGCCCTTGCGCTGGGCTTTGCATGCTGTTTGTGCGCCACTGTCAGGAGCCATCCTGAAACATGTCCTTGGTAATCACCCCTGCATAAGGCGTAACCAGCAAGCTCAACCCCTGCTTGTTTCTCTGCTACTGTAGGGCACTGTCTCTGCTAGTGCCTCATGGTGTAAACGAGTTACCAACTGCGTTATAACAGTGAAACAAGTTTACCTGACCTGCTTTGTTCTCGATACAAGCCAGGCCTCGCACACAACAGCCGAATGCGAACTTATGACGTGTTCTCCAGGCCTTGCCCCCCACGTACACAGCACACGCAGCAACACGGACTTGCCACTCCCTCAGCTTAATCTTAGTTCAAGGCAAAGAGTTGTACGTGCTTACCTTATCTGCCAGTCCAGACCCTGTGCGCACAGCGACACAAACGAATCCGCTCAATACCGGCTATATCGGCGCACCAGTGCTGACCATTGGCGATAGTACTGCGACCAGGCTCTGGATTGTGCCAATGCAACGTGCTATTTCACCATAACAAAATACGGTTTGAAAGACTGGCACTTTCCAAGGTTGGTGACATGGTTTCAAGGGAGGTAGGGGCTGCTGAACTCCACACAGACTGCAACCTGCTGCTGCCCGCGTTCGGTACTGCGGGTGGCCTCAACAAACAGTTCACCAACGCATGAACTTGTTCAGCTGTGTGTCCCAGGTAAACGCGTGAGCTGCCCGGGCGGTGCGCGCCGATGGTGCATTGTATGGTCTCGTCCATCGCAACAACAGCAGTCAAATTAGCAGTCACTTCTTGAACCTTATACGTGTGGCACATAAACCTTGAATCTGGAACCGGGCGCATGGAGTGGCACCAAAGCTCCCAAGTGCCCGGTTCCATCATGCTGTCAATTATGCTGTCCCTGCGAATTTCTGGTTGCCATGCCCGCTGGTTGTGCCATCGCTGTCTGCGCAGCTGCTGTGCTCATGCTGCCAGGTAAGCTGGGTAAACCGCGTGTGTCATCTCACAAGCGTTATGCTCGTCCCTGCGGACGTCTGCTTGTTGCCAACACGCCTGCGATTGATGCCTGATCGCTGCATGCTTGATCCACGAATGCCATACGCTCCACTCCAGGACCACCGGAGGTCAGCAGCCCAGCTGTGTTTGGAAGGCATGGGCGTGCAATGTTGCCCCTGCTGTCGCAAGGCAATCACCGCGAGTGCCGGTGATTTATAATGCAATCTGTGTGCGGCTGCTGTCGCTAATTGCCTACCCTGGTCTTGGCCTTGGCTGACGTCTCAGTGGCTGCAGTACACGACATGAACAATTCACTATTCACGTCTGTGGGCGGTGGTCCCGGCACTGGTCGGGAGACGTCAGCCTGGACTGAACGTGCTCATGAGCATACCTCAAGGCACACTGATTGTTGCTGCAGAGCAGCCGGCTATACTCGCGATTGCATCATCTTCAGGAGCAGGTACATAGCAGCGTTTGCATGTGATGTTGCCCTGCCTGGGTGGTTCGCATGTTTGCACCAACATGTGTTTCAGGCTTGCCGCCAGCTCCTGTGGAGCTTGATGATGAGATGCCCACAAGTCAACAGCGGCCGGCATCCGCAGGAGGTGCCTGCCTGCCGCAGTGTCCGCTGCATGGCCAGCCACAGCGCAGCCCCCACGCCCCCGCCTGATGCCGAGATAGGGCGTCACCGATCACGGCGCTGGCGGCGCTAGCGAGGCTGGCGAGGAGGATCCAGAGTGAGGCGGCAAGCGAGGCGGCCATGGCGGCAGCGACGAGAAGAAGGCAGGCGGCAAGTGAGGAGTATCATGAAGGAGCTGATGCCTGTGTAGCGTAGCTCCCATGCGTCAGTCATTCGGGCCATTCAAACGGGCCTTCATGCCATCCATGGCAAGACGTCACCGAGTCAGCATACAGCAACGCAGCACCAGCTGCACAGTCATGCACCTGTCACATTGCTTTTGTACGGTATATCTGTTGCGTGAACAACTGGCCATATGCCGTTGTGTGGAGTTGTGTGGCCTGAGACTCTATGAGCCATTATTCATCCACCTTTGCGTGCGTGTCACTGCTGCTGGCTGACCCAACCTTTTAAGCGAGCCCATCCACGCTTCTTGGCTCGATGTTTGCTGGCAGGCGGCGCAGCACCCCGGGACTCCATGCTAGGCAAGCGGGCACTCTGTGCTAAGCAAGCAGCGGGGTCACCGCAGCGGGTGGTACAAACAGGCGCATGACGCAACACGAGCAGCGCAGAGCGCACATCCTATCCCGATCATCCTGTCACTAGGCTCAACATCACCCTAATCCCAAGCAGAATAATGTCATGGCCATGCCAGATCTGGCGACGAGCCCGCCGCTGTCGCTAGCTAGCACGTTACGTTCGTTCAGCTGCTGATGGTAGCATGCATGCATGTGTATTGCAGAAAACAGCATGCATTCTGGATTGATCATAGTGGCACAGTGGAGATGCTTGAAGCTGCGACTGGTGGCCTTACAGTTCTTGATTGCGTACTGCTTAGCTGTTATCAAACTTGGGCCGACCACTGCAGACGATGATGCCGCCTACCGGCCATGTCCTGCACCTGTTAAATGCATGCGGCAGGGATGGTCTGCAGGTTAGGCTGTTGTTAAGCGGCGCATTTGTAAGGCACACTGGACACAGCCCACCCTACTGGCCATGGACTAACCGGACACAATGTCAGCATGCAGGTAGAGCAACACGGTCGCCAGCAAGATGCACAATTCCTTGCAACCAGCTCACCTCATTCACCACCAGCCCCTCCATTGATCATCTTCCCGCTGCCAGGGATCGTACCCACTCCAGGGTCCGGTCCTTGCTTGCCGCCAGGTCGATCGTACCCGGTCCGGTCCTTGCTTGCTGCCTGGGTCCTTGCTGGTGGCTTTGATCTCGGACTCGCTCCTGCGGCACCACGTACACCTACCAGCAGTGCCTGCCTCAGCACACGCACATAGGTCAGCGGTCAGCATGACACGTATGTTTGGGTATCAGCACACGTGCCATGAGTGCCTTGCAACCTTCATGTCTATCGCCTCAGCACAGGCTCGTGTTGCTCGGGTTCTGGGATGCGCTCATCAGGTTCTCCGTAGCGACAGCGGCAGGGCTCCGCCACACACATGGGGCTCACACAGCTAGCTAGCGCCTGCTCACGCGAGGTGTGCTGCCCAGGAGCGTGCGGTTCGATTGTTGCAGCGCACGGACCTCACGGTGCCGCATCTGAGCTGCTGGGCGCTAGAGCAGAGGCTGTAGCGCGGACTGCACCGATGGTGACAAGGCGGCGTATGCAAGGCCGTCCCGTCGCCCCGGTTTTGTTTTTTGTTATGTATGGTACCGTATGCTAGCTCAGCCGCAGAGTGCCAGAAAGAGTGCCCAAGGGGCATGCCGTGTGATTCCCGTGGGGCCATGCAGTGTGTATATGCGTGTGCGTATGGATAGAGACTGCACCTGACCTGACCAATGGCGAGCGAGGTGTCTGAGCTGACCTGCGGCTGTCGTCAAGCGATGAACGGTCTGATGATCCGAAAGCGTAGCTGTAGTAAAAGTGGAAGTCAGTGAAGGTGTGTGAAAATGTCTGTGCTGGTCCAGCAGCGCTGTGGCTGTGGCTGGGCGTTCGGCGTAGTGGAAGCTGGAGGGCACCCCAGCCCGAAATGCAGTGCGAGCCGCAGAGTGCCTCCCACTTTGCAACGGGCCACACACGGGCACTCACACATGCACAGATGCACTGGGGGGTGCCATGTTGTTGCTCGACTTGAGGTTGAGGCAGCAGCAGCGACACCGGCGATACGAATCGCTGTCTGGGCCGCGTGCAGCTGACAGCCCCACCCACTTCCACCCACCCTCGGGGGAGCCAATGCATTGTGATAGCCAACTTAGCTAGCAGGGCAGTGATCTTGCTTGTTAGCGACTGTCCTGAGGGTGGCGTTCAGGGTGTGCAGCCTGCTGCAAACCGCCATTGCGCTGGAGCTGGTGCAAACATCCACCCTGAAATGCTGTGCAGAGCAGTGCATGTGTGCACGCACACATATGTGCCAATGACCGACTGACATGGCACACCGTGGCTTGAGTATCCCGTGGCCAGTGAACGACCGAGATGATGCGTGTCAAGGATGTATGGCTGGGGCTAGGAGTGCGATTGCTGTGGGCCGTGCAGTGTGCATATGCGCAAGGATAGAGACTGCACCTGCCTGCTGACGATGGCGCAGTGTCTGGGCTGTTCTGTCGGTCTTTGACATGCATGTGTGTGCCGCTCAGCGCGGATGCAGCGTTATACGGCAGAGCCTGCGTCGCACTGTACACGGCTTGGCTTGTGGCAGGCAGCGCAGTGCCAGGCCATGCAATTGGCACCGAACAGGTGAAAGTTGCGTGCGGCCCACCTGTGTTGTAAGCTGTGATGCGCAGCTCGCGCAGCTCCTGCTGAGCGGATGCCAGCATGCAAGCCCATGGTGTGGCCATGCGACTATGAAAGGCATCCAGTCGCATGCATGCTGGCGGTGCTACCTGCCTGCCACTTTGCCAGCGAGTGGGGAAGCGTGCACGCATGTGGGGGGCATCCTGGAAGCATCCAAGCTTCCAAGGGCACCTTCGTTTCTGCTTCACGCCTTGCCAATCTTGCGTTGATGTGCATCCTGCCTGCACGTGGTCACTGCTCGCTCAGTGGGGCCAACTGCGAGGCGTGCCTGCCTCCGTGTATGGCGGCTTGCCATGCTGGGCAGCACTCATCTCACCGGTGACGACAGAGGCACGTTGTGTGCTTGCACAGCTGCATGCCTTGCAACGCGCTGGCGCAAACTCTGCCCTCCAGCCCCTGGCATGCAGCGCGCCAACCATCGACGTACATCTCCGTGCCGCGGGGTGCACCCGCCGCTGGCACTCCTGTCTCCCCAGGTTGTAGCAGAGGACTTGGTATAACCGTAATAACCCTATATCCAGTTGAGGCACAAGCCAGGGCGATAAGCAGATGTGCTTGGCGTTGCACACCACCATGTGGTGGTTCAGGTGGGAGGCCGACACCCGCGGAACTACCACCGCCCATCATGGTGGGCACAGCAATGTACCCTAAGGTGTGAAAACATCGGCTTTGAATGCCCAAGCACAAGCACGAGTGATTCAAGTACTGTGCAACACCCGTTGGCCTGAGGCCAAACGCCGATTACCAGTACGCGCGCAGAGGCCAGCCTGACAAACTGGCGGTGTGATGAACCTGTTTGTCTGAGATGTTGGGATGGAGCATCGGTCATGCAGCTGCGCTGTCGCACATTTCAGGGTGGGTCTCATCCTTATGCGGATGCTGCGCGGGCCGGCAGTACACCAGACGTGTGCGCAACCAACGCCCTGAAGCAACAACTCGTTAAGCGAACGCCACAACACTGATTGGTTACAATCCCTGCTCCGCACCTGACTCTGCTGTTTCGACGTCAGTACTGAATCGCGCAACAGGACCGTGCGTACTGGCGACCTGGATGTTGTGCGAGTCCAGCTACTGCAGTCGGCACTTGAACCTGTACCTCTTGACAGCTGCGTTAGGGGCGAGCCTTCCCCTAAGCCTGCTGGAAACGCACGGAAACTCAGAATGCTGGGAGGCGGGCAGCTCGCACTAATTGTGCAGCTGCTCGCAGCAGCGCTGCTGCTCCATAGGACGACAGCAAAGCCATCGCCTGGCTCCCTGATTAACTTCACCCCTGTCACCAAGGCACAGCTTTCGGACCTACCTTTTCTCCTCCATCAGAACTTTCCTATGGAGGTGAGGCGACCGTTCCCTTATCAAGCGCCACTGGCGCTGGCACATGGGATGGGGGTTCCTCCCTCACTTTCGTGGTCTTCTCCTTGTGCGCCTCAACACGTATGACAGTGTGCACTCCACTAAGCCACTGCCATTCGCCTCCCTTGTCCGCTTTGAAGAAATCCCTCGTGCTGAAAGATGCTCCTGGTTTTGTAAACGCGACGGATAAAGAGTTTGAGCAGCTCCTCAGGTCAGTTGCGAAAGTAACTGCTACAGTATATGTAAGCGTTGTTGTCAGAGACGAGAGACCCATCCGTCTTGCTGGATGTGTACGTTGAAACGCGCGAAAACATGGTGTACACTACACGAACAGGGATAATGCAGAGGAGGACTTCACCAGCTATTTCAGAGGCAAAACTCACAGGTCTCTGACGCTGGGCCACCTACGGTCACAGGTGAGGCACCTGATTTTGTGAAGCAAATGCTCTCGTCTGGTAGGTTGGTTGGACTCTGACCTGGTTTATACAGCGAACGGAACACTGGAGGCCAGCACCTTGCACTGACAAACATGCCTTGTATTGTTGAAGCTAGGCAACAGACAGTGTACTGGGAAGCTTCGCTCCACCAATGTGTCAGCACACCGACAGCCCCCCTTCGATTAGGCTTTCCTCCATCGTTTGGCCCAGGGCAACAGCCACAGGGGTCTCAAAGATAAATGCATATGTTACGCCTTGCCAACTGATTTGATAGATCTTTTGACAGCCCTCGCTCAAACAACCCTATAAGCGTGTGTGCAGGTTTTGAAGGCATACGACCGCTTTCCCAGAAACTATGTGGGGCTCTTCATGGTGCGCAACAACACAGTCTACTCGTCGTTTATTGGGCAGAGCTTTGCTGAGGCCCGGGTGAGACTCTCTCTTTCACGCTTGCAAGCAAGCATATTCTCCCTCACGTGATTCCGACGACTTCAAGACGTGTTGCCTACTTGTTGCTTTGCAGATCAGACGGCTGGGCATGTCTATACAGCACTTCGCACGCAGCATTGGCCTCGAACTGCCTGACACAATTTTTGCAGTGAACGCCGTGGACGAACCCATATGCGCACGGGTGAGACCTGGCGGCGGACAGCACTGCGTGCCGACCTGTGCACTTGTGAGCTGGAGCTGCCTTGGGTTTGCCATTTCCCATGCAGTCCTTCGCGCAATCGTGCACCATATACTGGGGTGCTTGCGTCAGGTGCTTGTGAACCCTGCGCAGCATGGAATGGAAGATTTGCAAGCGTGTTCATGATGTCCCTGTAGCCATCAAGGACCGCTGTGTGCGCATTCACCACAACTGCACATTCATGCGTGTGGGTGCTCTTGTCACAATCCCGCTCCCCCGGGCTGCAGCTGTCCAAGTGCTACTACGCGCCCATGTTCTCCTTCTTCAAGCGCTACAGCTCACGCCGCGGCCGCTCCATCGACCGCGACATCCTGCTGCCCCACATGGGACACGTGTGTGAGTGGTCTTCTCGCATGAAGCGCGCTGCCTGCATGCAGGCATGTGGTGCATGCACCACGAGCATGCAAGCATGTACAGCATGCGCCAGAGCATATGCGATTATGCGTGCGTTGCTTGTCACCAGACATACAGCATGTGAGCATGTGTGCTTGGGGAGGGCGTGTCCATGCTGGCAACTGGTGCCTGCACACCATCAGGCATGATGCCAGCAGCATGCTGCACCTAGTTCATGCATTTTTGTGGCGCTTCGATCGAGCCAAACACTGTCTGCATGCGCTAGAGCTTACATGTGGGCCTGGAGTGTAGGGTTTCAGGGCTCAGGGGTTGGCATGTGTACAGATTGCCCCCCGCACCCCCCGCACTGCCCAGCAGCCCCATCAGTGCTATTCCCTGCAGTCCTGCCCAGCAGCCCCATCAGTGCTATTCCCTGCAGTCCTGCCCAGCAGCCCCATCAGTGCTATTCCCTGCAGTCCTGCACAGAAGTCCACACGGGATTTGTGCACGATGCACTCCTGCATGATGCGCCCATGCATGACGCGCCCCTGCGCTGCACGATCCCTTCCCTGCTCGTATGTGTGTGCTGCAGACGGCAAGCTGATGTTCTACCCCTGGCACCTCAAGGACCAGCGCGCCATGCTGAGGGCGAGCTACTATGTGAGCTGACGCCTCCCTCGCGTGCTGCTGGATGGCCGGGAGCGGTTGGTGTGATGCAACGCATGAGCTGCTGCTGAGCTGCAAGCACTTATCTCTTGCTTCCTCTCATCCTCTCATCCTGGTCCCGTGGTCTTCCCCACCACCACGAAACGAGCACATCACGCAGTGGCGGACGTGGATTGCTGCCGCTCTCGCGAGCGTGCATCGACTTGTTGCATGCGCAGCCCCTAGCACTCAGGTGGTGGTTCACCGCAGTGGCATGGATGGCCGCCCCCAGCTCCGGGTGGTTCTGGCTTCCGTCGCTGCCCGCACATGCCCACACATGTCTGCTGCCGACTAAGCACCTGCTTATGCACAACTGATTGGGCGATGGGCCTGAGGCGCGCATCTGTGATGGCGGCAACTGACCGTGTCGCTCAACTGATCTATCCATTGTATGCCGCAGCGCACCATGGATAGCTCCTGCATGCGCGTGCAGCTGGCGGAGCTGAGCCAGACAGAGGCGGGATCCAAGTGAGTTGTGAGTCAGCCCACTGCTCAGTGCTGTTCAATGGAAGCCACGGTGGCGTGCGTAGCGCCGCTGTGCATGCAGGCACTGCAGTACGAACACAGGATGCATCGGCTGTTGGTCCAAGTGCCATCGAGGCTGCGTTCGCTGTTGCTTGGGCGATCGTTAGTGGTGCATTCGCTGTTGTTGCGGCAATCGTGGAGTGTGCATGGGAGCTGGCGAAGGTCGCGTGGGCTGCTGGGAGGGGCAAGGGGTTGGGCAGCCAGGGGTGGTGTGCAGGTGAGGGGGGATACGGCGAGCGCACAAGCACCAGGATGTGAATGCAGCTGCGACCGTTGTGTTACAGCGCGCTGCTCGCATGGGCTGCACCAGCGTGCAGCCGCTCATGTAGGATGGGGGAGTAATTGCCCCGGCGCGGTCCTCGTTGGGGGCGGAACCATGCTGCCATGCTCCTGGCCGCGCTGTGCCTGGCTGATAGCGCGGCTCTTTCCATGATGCCTCGCTGTTGTCGCACGCGCTCAGCCTGCATGGCGCTTACCACCGCATGCAGGAACGACCCTGCACCGTGCCCATGCGCGTCACTTGGCGTTGCCGCTTGATGTGTACTGCATGCCTTACCTGTGTGGTGCTGGCACGCAACAGGCTGGTGGATGTGGGGCTTATCGGCGGTGACGCGCAGCGCTTCAACTTCGTCACCAACCCCAAGATCGAAGAGGTACGGGGGGTGTTGCCGTAGGGTTTTAGGGTTTAGGGCTTGGGGTGTAGGCAAGATTTAAGAGGTATGGGGCACTTGGCCGAGTCGTGCTGCGATGTGCTGCCTTGCACACCGCGAGTCCGTGCCCCACATGGCAGCCCGCACCTGCCGCGCTGCCGGCTTGCACCGCCAGGGAACCGGCAGGTGTTGCACTGCATGAAAAGGCTGCGCTCTGCCTGAGGCTGGGGATCCCTCTGTCAGGTATTATTATGACCTCTTTGGCGGCAGGATAGGATGGAGCTCTCACATGTGCCACGGCGAGCGTTGCAGGCGCCAGGGCTGTGTGGTGCTGGAGCCAACGCTATCCGCTGTCCCACAGCGCATACGCACCCTGCGCTTACCACTGCGCTCATTGCTGCTGACGCTGATGCTGATGCTGATGTTGCTTCCAACATGTTTGCCGGCGCTGCAAACGCCGGGGGTTCGCTGCGGACGTGAGCAGAAAGCATTCATCGGCTTGCAGCGGCATGCCAAGTGGAAGTTCCTGCTCAACTCGGATGGCCACACAGCCTCATGCCGTATGGGCCACATCATGCAGGTAAGTCACCGGCGGGCTTGGCGGTTTGGATTACGCACACCCTGTGTGGTGTGTCGGCGTGTGTGGGAAACAAAGGGGGCTGCCAGCGCAGGTCAGGTGGCACCTCCGGCAGGCTGCTGCTCAAGGCTGCGTGTAAATCATATGTTATTTCACATCTGGAGCACGGCGGCCAAACAGCCCATGCTCCCCCAGGGTGGGGACCAGGAGTGTGTCATTTACATGAGGGTGCGGGTTGCATCCAGTTGCCCAAGCTGGCGAACCTTGCTGGTGCGGTGGGAGCTGTGCAGTGTCAGCCTCTGTAAAGGGGAAAGCGCATCTGTTGACAGTGTTTGCGCAAATGCACAATGCGCATGGCTCAGCTAGGGGGCATAGGAAGGTGGGAGGGCACCCAATGGAGGGGCGGGGATGATGCTGCGGACAGCGACGTAGGACCTACCTGTATGGCAGGCCCAGAGCAAGGCCTTCATACGAGTTGCATGACACAGAGGCCATGCCATGTCACTTCAACACATTACCACATGCCTTTAAATGAGGACTGAGCACGTGGTGACTGGCACTTTGTGCGATATGCCCAGGGCATTGGTACCAGTGTACCACTTATGATGGCCTAGTGGCGCTCGGTGCAACAGTGCGTTACACCGAGCACGACTAGGTCATCATAGTGGTACCAATGCCCTGGGTGCGGCATATTGCACCAAGTGCCAGTCACTACGTGCTCAGTCCTCATTTAGAGGCATGTAGTGATGTGCCTGTACAGTTTTGGTCATGCTGTGATGCTGTGTGACTCTGCATTCGTGACTTTGCATGCGTGCCTGCCTGCCTGCCGGCTACCTGCGTGTCTGTGCGTTCAGACCAACAGCGTGATCCTGAAGGAGGACTCCCCCTGGATTGAGTACTACTACCGCTCACTGCGCCCGGGGGAGCACTACCTGCCATTCAGCACAGCGCAGGAGCTGATGACCTCCCTCAAGATGTACATGGAGCTGCTGCAGGTCTGCCTGCCTGCCTGCCCGTACTGCGTGTACTGCACATACTGCTTAGCATTGTTTGTACTGCCTGGGCATGCTGGATGCATGGGATATATGCTGGGAAAGCAGCATGTGCAGCAACCATGGCAGTGCTTTGCTTCTGCAAGCTCAGGCACGTTGCATGCATTGCGGGAAGCATTGAGGGGACACAGTTGTGTGTTGCTGTCTGAATTTGCACATGTGCGTTAATGGGCACAGCAGGCCCACCTACCAGGCTACCACTGGCCTGCAAGGCCACCAATTATACAGCCAATCAAGCATGCATATGTGCGCATGCTGTGTACCTGGAGACGGTGGCGAAGGCAGCTTACTTGGGTGTCCCCCTGTCTGGTCATCGCATGGCATTGCCACCGGTAGTGCACACCTGACTGGCTGGCTGACTGGGCAGTAAGGCGCCACGCCTGCAGCTGCGGAAGCACACATCCACCGTTTCCTTCCCTTCCCACGTGGCCCACTTGCACGCACTCAGACCGGTGCCTGGTGCCACCATGTGTGCGCAGACAAGCGAGGGTGACCTGTCGCTGCGCATCATCGCCAACGCGTCTCAGGTGAGGATAGGGTGCGGGCATGTGCGCTGACGCGCCTGCGCGCCTGCGCGGTGCCTCCTGGTGGGCCTGCAAAGCGCTGACACACCCACCCAGCCATCAAGCGCTTGTGGGTTTGGGGAATTTCAGCTTTAGGCCTGACTAGCGTAACCTGATGCGTCGAGGTGCACCTCGCTTGCACCCGCTGGGTGCGGTGTATTGCACACGCATGCGGCCATGCACATTGTGCATTCAGTCTGTCGTCTTGCAGAAGGTTTCAGAGTTGATCCGGAAGCTCCCACCGCACGCAAGCTCCGTCACACCCGTATGTGCTTCCGCTATGGGTTGGAATACGGTACCGCATACTGACAGACATGTTCAACTGCCGATGGACTCCTGCGCAGCACTTTGCGTACAAGTTCCTGAGCCAGGAGGCCAAGGCGCGGTACACCGTCATGGTACTGCAGAAGTACAACTCTCTCTTTGGCGGCGAAATGGAGGCGTACGTGCGCTCCCTGGACTTTGACCAGTACGGCACCCGGGTAGGTGCGGCATAGGCTGCAGGGAGGGATGACGCGCTGCGCTAGCTGCAGGGAGGCTGCAGGGAGGCAGCACCAGGTGCAGTAGCCACAGGGAGGGAAGCAGAGTGACACTGCACCCCACATGCGTTGGCATCCCGTGCTGCGTTTGAAGCCTGGGCAAGGCTCCACGGCAATGACACAGCAGTGCCACACACAATGCGGCAGCATGTATTTGTGGGTACGGTAGGATGAGCGAGGGGGGAGGGGGCAAAGGGGACCCACGTGCAAGCCTACGGCCCTTGCAGCTCGGCCGGCAAGATCAAAGGGAGCTGGTCGTGCCGGCAAACGAATGCATGCATGCTTGGATGGTTTGGTCCTGCATGTCAGCTAGACATGCAAGCAAATCTAGCGTGGACGGCCAATGTGGCGGACGCCGATGTGTGAACCCATGTATATGCTGCCCGCTTTGCGTTCACAACCCGTTGCTTGCGGCGTCTGCTGCGGTATTCTCCTGCCCTCACCTCGCGCCCTCCTGACTTGCATATGCCTGCGCGTGCGGTGCTGCAGTACATGAACGAGGACGGCGCCGTGCGGTACAAGTTCAAGTCGCTCAAGCCCATCATCAAGGCCATGCCGCGCCGGGAGCGGCGATGAGGATGTGGACAAGACGATTGGCGGGTAGTGGCCCAGCTTTCTAAAGCACCAGAAGCAAAGCACGAACAGCAGCGCAGCAACGGTATCCTACTACATATATTGTGAGTTTACAACGTACGATAGGTATGTGATGTGATAAGTCGAGCTGGCCATTCTTTGGCGTGGCAACGTGTGTTGTGTTTGCTAACGGAGCCAGCAGCGCTGCATTTGCGCAAGCGCTCCTGGAAACGGCGCTGCAACATAGTGTGCTGCTGCAAAGCGGCACATGCGGCAGCCTGGAACGGCCCGCATTGGGCTGATTGGTCTGGGATGCGACCAACTAATCCACCGAAACGGTGACCTGGTCCGTTGTTTGTGATGGTGGAATGCTATACGGTATCCATGCCCGCTTATCCTCTCAGCCTTGCGTGTGTGGATGAACCCCAACCCGCCTCATCAACCATCTGCAGGCCAACTGCCTGATGCATATGCCTCACCTACAGGGGGGGGGGGGGAGCGCATCGTAGTACGTTTTTGTGTCATGTTTGACGTTTTGCCCGCCGGCATTGTGCATGTGTACCACAATGCATGCATGCTATTTTGCATCTGCTTGTCATGACTGCGTTCTCTTCCCTTGCGATTCTGAGCACCCTTTCCTTGAGGACGAAACCTAAGTCATGCTCCCCATCTGATCAACTTTGCAGACAAGCGCATGAACAGTTGGTGCATGCTGATCCGGTATCGTTACCCAGCGCACCGTCCCAATCTTGTTTGAACCCAATCGCTAGCTGAATGAACGAACGGCAGCCAAATGAATGCAGTACACTGACCTTGTCACTTGCTAGCATCCATGCAGCATGTCAAATGCAAGCCCCGTGATGCATGCATGCATGCGCTTACTTGGTGGGTGCATCACATCCTGAGGGCTTGACTTCACCTCCGGTGAATGTGCAGGCCATTAGCGGACGGGTTGGTTGTATCGCCAGCAGTACATGTGTGCTGTGATGCCGTGCGTGCCAACAGTGCATCACACGCCCGTGACCACCTGCCAATGCGGTATTGTGAAGGCCTGGATGCGATGCTGTCTCACAGATAGGGCCCATGTGATGGGAGCGCTTCACATGAGCACATGCCCCCCTATTCTTTGTGCTGATGGCGTGTTGGGAGTGCACAGCAGTCGCGTGCGGTTGTGGGCTGCATGGGATTTGCCTTGTGCCGGCACCATACCGCCAGCGCTTTGCTGCTGGTGTGCCGTGCGAAAATCCGGCCACCGATAGCCTGTTTGGGCGTCAGGTGATTTTTTTATGGTGCATTTGGTCGTGGTGAGCAGTTTCGTGACCCCTGCAGGTTTCCGCGTTATCATATGTGCTGCCCTGGCGGTGGGCCTCCCTTTGCGACCCCTATCTGCAACTTCATGACGAGCTGTTGCTCAATGGCCCTGCCGCATAAGTATATATGCAATTGTTGCAGCACATAGCGAGTACCGCAGGCTTGCATGCCACGGGGGTTGCTCGCATGTTGCATGGCGTTGCCGCCTACCACTGTGCCATGAGAGTGCTCATGACGTCCGGGCCTGCGTGCTCCCTCATGTCCAGCAGTGCGCTGAGCGTCACCATCGCGTTTGGGCGCCCGTATTAAAGAGTACATGCATGTCAGCTTGCTGTGTTTCCCGGGTAGCCATTGTGCTTCTTGGCCGAGCCTGAACCTCGCAGCGTGGCATGCATCCTTACTCCTTCACCTGTCACGGTTAGACTTCGAATCATTCAGTGTTGGGACGCACAAATGCTGCCAGGTAGACCGGCTGACAGCCCGACAGATTGATGTTGTCCGTGAGGAGCGGCCGTCAGCTTCATCACTTGCTGTGTGCCTGTCCTTCATGCCATAGCTACATAGCAGTTGTCCTTTTTCCACCACTGCGACTGCCCTGTCTTACAGCCTTGGCGATGCTCGGCCACCTGTCCGTGTGACGCTGTCCGTGCGACGCAAGCCGTGCACTTGAGCTTTCGTGCGTTGAAGTGTGGGCATCAATGACGCGCGTAACACACCACGTTGCTGAGCGGTGTTGAGGAGGTACCTATGTTGCTGGTTTAAGGGTCTTATGTGGCCATGGCAGCGGCCCTTCTTTCTGCTGCTGGTAGTGGCGGTCCACTGGGAGCGACCACGCAGCGCTTGCTACGCCGAGCCAGCATTTCCCAAGCGTCAAGATCCGCCGATAGTCTTGTCGAATCCTACAAAGGAGCAACTGAAGGACTTGCCTTTCCTGGACAATGAGCAGCGCCGGCTGCAGGTGAGAAGGCGGACCAGGCCGGCACTTGTCGGGCTTGGCGTTGCGCAGCGACAGCTTTACTGCAGGCATGGCTACAGCGATACCTGGCTGTCAATGCACTGTCTAAGGCATGCTTGCGGCGTGCTTGCAAAAGCTTGTGATGTAAGGCAACTGCTAGGTCAAGGAGGGGGGCAACGCCGCCCCGGCTGTCACTTGTGCACTGTGAACAGGACCCGCTTATCCTGCGTCGAGCGCCAGGCTTTGCAGAGGCTACAGATGATGAATGGACGCAGTTTTTGAGGTATTAACCGTGCAGCTGGTGTTGAGTGGCCGAACAAGTGGCTGTCTTTGCACTCACGTTTACATACTCCGTGGTGAAACGGCTGCCCAAACCTGGTTTGGCACAGGCAGAACCTGGATGAGGATATTGAAAATTTCAAAACACAGGCGCCCATACCACTTCGGAACCTCAGGGAGCAGGTATGGCACGCGTTTCACCCTGACTTTCACTTTTCAGCTGCACACTCTCTCGCAAAACACTTGCAGCTGACACAGCTGCTCAGCCTACTTGACAGGTCCTGGCTGGGCTGGAGCGCTATCCCCGCGACCGCCTGGGTTTGCTGCTGTTTCGCAACGGCACAGCGTACACGTGGTTCCATGGCGCCAAGTTCGCAATCAAACGGGTGAGCGCGACGGGTCACGACGTCTGCCGAACGGTCTTGGCATAGGCAGGCTGCTTACAGTTAGGAAATCTCTCAGGCCCACCAGCCCGGCTGAACCCACTCGACAACAAAGCTGCTGTGACCGACCGAACACCAACCGGCCATAATACCCTCACCATCGTCCGGCCACAATGCAAGAGTGCTGTCTCAAAACTGCAGTTCCACAGCAGGCAGCCATGGTCGAGCAAGCGTGACGCAGAATGCACACCGGCTGCCATTTGCTCGGACGCGATGCATGCCCCTACCGAGTCCAGCTAACTACTGTTCCGTGCTGTGCTGGCACGCGGCTGTAACACACTTTGCATGCAGCGCTGGCATGCATCCATCCACTTTGCATCCGCTGGCATGCATCCACTTTGCATGCAGCGCTGGCATGCATCCATCTGGGTCACGCAACATTGCCATATTGTCGTCGGGCATGACCCACATCGTAGGACCTACCCAGGGAAGCTCCCACGTGCCTGCCATGCCCCTGCACATGTTGACGACTGCGCTGTGCACATTGCCGTGGTCGGAGGTACGCACAACGTGGTCTGGGACACCTCTGATGGTGGCTGCCACCCGTTTGCACCACGTGGTGCAGGGACGGCAGGTCTCCCCAAAACACACCCTGACAACGTGGTGTACCATTTATTTACTTGTTGTGTTTACTTATTTCGCCATACGACAGACGTACCAGCTGGCGCAGCTGCTTGAGGAGGCGGCAGCGCGTGCTGACGGCAGGGGCGGCGCCGCGGGCGCGTCCTTGCGGCCGCCAGACACCCTGCTGGCGCTCAACGCGATGGACAACCCCTTTTGCAAGCGGGTGAGCGAGGTGGAGGGAGCCAAGGCGCCCGCCTAAAGGCTGTGGCTTGGACATCACATGCACGGACGCACCCCACGTGCATGTGCACAAGAGGGCCTTGGCAGCACGCACCGACTGGGCTGGCTCAACCACAATGCGCTTGGCTTCATCCCAAAGGCTGCGCTGCACACACCTGCATAGCGGTATTCGACATGTTCAGGATGGCCGGTGTCTGGTGTGTGCGGATGCAAAAGGCCCTTTCACATGCCCAGCTCCGTCGCTTGCTATTCTTCACGCACCGCTGCATTCTTGCCGCGCCGGCTGACGCCTGCCTGGCGCGCTGGCCGTCATCCATCACGCCCGCACATGTGCGCGCAGTTCTCCAACTGCTCGCTGGCGCCGGTGTTTTCGCTCTTCAAGAAGTACAACTTCCGGCGCAAGCGCCTCGTGGACGTAGACATCCTGCTGCCGCACATCGGCCACACCTGTGAGTACAGACGAATAGATGCTGCTACCACCATTCTTATACCAGGTACCGCATCAGGCACAGTACCATTCTGCTGCAATCATATGGTAGATAGGGGGAAATACTGCAAGCAGATGGGCGCGCGTTCCGCACAAGCGTGCCCGTCTTGCTGCTCGAGCTGGCTCGTTCCAGCTGGTTCATCCCCGACCAGTACCTATTTCAGCATCCTGCTTCACGCCTCAGGCCTCCATCGGCGATCTGGAACTGCCAGGAGCAGTGGCGTGTGAGCTTACGCCCCTCCCCTCTGCCTCGTGTGTGACAACGCGCGTGGTGCAGACGGCAAGCTGCTGTTCTACCCCTGGAAGCACAAGGACCCGCGCGCCATGCTGCGAGCAGGGTACTACGTGAGTGAGAGAGAGAGCGGCCTTTCCTCGTTGTGTTGCGCAACAACGCTATGCAGCGCTGTTGCAGGCTTGCGCAGCCGTTGTGCGTGCTGCAACTGCACCGGCGTCTTGATTGTGCCACGTGCCTCCTTGTGCAGAAGACGATGCTCCCGGACTGCGACCGCGTACGCCTGGCCAACATGAGCCAAACACCCGAAGGCGCAAAGTGAGGCGCGGGGTTTGCAGCTGCATTCACTTTAGTGCACCTGGCCTGCAAGGGCAATCAGGCCAGGGAGGTTTAGGGTGCGATTCCGGGCTACACTTCAAAGGTTGGGCAAAGCACATAACCAGCAAATGCTGCTGGGTGGGCAACACATGTACCCCAGCCAGCGGCGCCGGGCGGCTCTTGCTTGTGGAAGTCTGAGTTACGGCTTTCCCAACACCCCCCCTCGGCCTGTACATGGCGGCACTCTCCCTCGGGATACATATGGCGCGCATGGACAAAAGGGAAGAAGTCAACCTGCCTTGACAGCCGCAGCCGCAGTCACAGTTGCAACCCCTGGTTGCATCGCTGTGCCCCGCTGTGCCCTTGGCGCAGGTACCTTGACGTGGGTGTGCTTGGGCCCATTGCGGAGGAGAAGCTGGAGTTTGCCCGCAACCCGCCCCTGGAAAAGGTGAAATGCACGCAGCAGCATGGGCCGCTGTACCTGTGTATGCATGCGCGTTTTGACGCGGAAGGTACAGGAACTAGTGGTGTGGGGGGGGGGGGGGGGGGGGGGG
>BDDA01000887.1:19363-47681 GCA_001662385.1 Chlamydomonas asymmetrica
CGGTAGGATGAGATGCTGAGGTCGTGGCATGCCTACGTTATGCGTTGTGTTGGTCCGTTTTGCTGCGTAGCAACACACTCTCGCGAGGACGGTGTGGAGACACCACCGTTAGCAACAACGCAAGTTGGCCAGCTAGCAATCTGTGCATACCTAGATGCAACTACGCGCTACGGATCATGTGTCCCGGGGGTTGCATGCGCTCCTCGTGTGTGCAGAAGGAGTATGTGGCCATCACCGACCACGCCAAGTGGAAGTTCCTCATCAACACGGATGGACACACAGCGTCGTGTCGCCTGGGCCACATCATGCAAGTGAGTGGGGGAGGGGACGATGAAGCGTGTGTGTATCGGGTGTGTGTGTTTGAGAGTGGGGGGGAGGGGGGGAGGGGGTCCAATGCAGCGCGATGCGAGGGGCATTGGGCCCGGCAGAGCATGCAGGGTTGCGTTGGCCGCTGGCCACGTCCTTCACTTGTCTGGTGCTCGGCCCTTCAGGTACGGGAAAGTGCAACACTGGGCAGGCAGTGCTGCTCAAAGTGGACTTGCTACTCACCATGCCGAGTGATGCCGTACATGCCTTTTGCAACCTGGTTACCTGCCTGGCTGGCTACCTGCCTGTGCGTTCAGACCAACAGCGTGATTTTGAAGGAGGACTCCCCCTGGATTGAGTACTACTACCGCTCACTGCGCCCGGGGGAGCACTACCTGCCCTTCAGCACCGCGCAGAGCCTGCTGGGCATGATGCAGGGCTACGCACAGGTGAGGCAGAGCTGCATGATAAGGGAAGGGCATTGCAGGAAGCCAACGGTGGGTGCATTGTGTGATGAGTTGGCTCCCGCCCAACCCAACCAACCAAAAGTCCAAAACCCAGCCCACCTTTCGCCCTGATTGGCCGGATTGAGTTGGGTTGGCCCCCGGGCTAAGGCTGGAGGGTGTACAACATGCCTTGCTCGTCCCGGGGATGACGGATGCAGAGAAGGCGCAGAGTTGGCACTCATCTGTGCTACTGCCGTTGTGCATGCTGTGTTGTGCGCGCGCGCTGTGATGCAGGACCCTGACCAGGCTGCAGTGGACGCCAAGCTCAGGGATGTGGCAACGGCGTCTCAGGTGCGTACGCCGTGCACCGATCAACATGCATGGTTGTACGGGCCAGCTCTCGCGTGGGGTAATTAAGGCAGGTGTCAGGTATGCCGGTCTTGGGAAGGGTTGTTCGTCTGCTCGCCAGCACAGCGCGTTCAGGTGGCGCCCCGGGAGTACGCATACGGAGTTGACGGCCCCACAACCTTGCAAGCACTGATCTCACGCACCATTGCTGTCGGTCGTACATGCGCAGCGCTTTGGCTACAAGTTCCTGAGCCCGGCCGCCAAGCTGCGCTACACGCTGGACGCCCTGCGCGCTTACAACGGCCTGTTTGGCGGGGAGCTGGAGCGCTGGGTGCAGCGCCTGGACCTGGCCAAGCTGGGCAAGCAGGTGGGTGTGCGGGTGTGGGGGGGAAAGCAGCAGGGGCCGGGCGGTGGTGGGGTCAGGGGGGCAGCAAGGGGGGCGGTACTGCAAGGGCCGAGGAGGAATTCCAATTTGGGGGGGTTGAAGGGCACGTAACAGGGGATGGGATGCTAACGGGGAGCTATGCAAAGGGGGCGGTGTGTGTGGTTACAGCCATCCTCATGAGGTACGGAATGCACATGAGATACAAATATCAATGACGGACGTGCCGGATGCATGCATGCGTGCATGCGTCAAAAGTATGTTTGTGATGTCAATCAACAAACACTCCTATGTGGTCGCATGCCTGCTGTGGAGGCTCTCACGTGCACTCTGGCTGAGGCCAAAGTTACAGAGTTAACGGTCCTTTCCCCTCCTTCCCCACCTGTTGCGTTCTACGTGCACACACACACGCTGCGCTGCAGTACATGACGCTGGAGGGCAAGCTGCGGTACAAGATCACCAACCTCAGGCGCGTGTTTGAGGCACTGCCACAGGCGTGAGCCAAACCGCCGCAGCCCCGGCCAGACACCCGCGCGTGTGTGTTACACCACGACAACTCAACGCATATTGCAGGCCCATGTAACCTGTAACCGCCGCCCGCTGTGATCGCGGTTCAAGATGCTGAGGGGAGCGCTAGCAGAGGAGGCAGGCAGCGCGGGTCCTCCAGTGCAAGGCTGGCAAGTGCTTCCAGCCAGCGGCCTTGCGGTGGCCGCGCTCGCCGACACCGCCAATCCGTTGCGTACCCTGGATTGCACACAGTCACCAGCGACACAGCTGAACTGAGCACCTGGCAACCGGGGTGCAGTATAAAGCGCAAGTGCAGCCTCATGTTGTTGGGCGGCAGCCCCGCAGCCTCACTCACCGTCCACATGCTCCTTGTGTGTCAGCTTGAACAAAATGTGTTAACATGACAACAGGCCCTAGCTGATGCACAGTATAGCAGGCATGCAGCTTTGCTGTAGAAGCAAGGCGCTGGGTTTGTGGAGCACGAGACCTACACCACGAAGTGTGTAATTCCTGCAGCCGCTGAGAAAGTCTGTTGCTTCTGGTGTGTGAGAGACAGAACCTCCACGCCTCCAACGTACAACACGTAACTGTCAAACCAGGTAATGAGAAACTCGTTGTTGTATGGGGGGATATTCACTCCAGCAAGCGTGCGCAGCTGGATGTTTGCGGGAGGCTGGGGGTTGCCGTCGCCATCAGTAACGTAAACTTTGGCGACGCTCGTGTTGATTGCCTCCACACGAACTTGCAAGTTGTTGCCTATGTTGAAGCAGTTGATCAAGCCGTCCATATATGAGAAGGAGCCCTTAGCAGACATGGAACCTGCAACACGAGGAGACAACCTAGTGTTCATGTTCAAACAAGTGCGTAACAAGGTCTCAGGCATGCTACTAGTGCATCTAGTCCCACCCTCCCCAGGCCACGACAATCTAGCTGCTTCCTTAGGTAGTTCAACCTCAACCTGTTGTGGCGAGAAAGTCACCTGCTGAATGAAAGTGGTGCATGTGGACGCGGCGTGGTATGGCAGAGGGCCGGTATGAAGTGTGCTGAAGGTGCACGGAAGTTTAGCAAGGTTGAGGTGCCTGCACCGGTGTTGTGGTGGTATGCAGCAGCAAGACTTACATACACTGAGATAGAGCTAGCAACGTGCAGGGGGGACAGCCATCCTCATTGCAGCGTGCACATGAAAACATTTGACAGATGAGCACCACATCCACTCTCAGAGTGTGAGGTCACTAAATTGAACGATCATCCAGCTGATATAATGAAGCCAATGGCCACTGCTTCGGGGGCTGCACACTAGTTGGGCTCAGGCTGCAGGATGTATGGTCGTTTCCCCTCCTTCCCCACTCCCTGCCTTGGCTTCGTCCCGTATGCGATGCAGTACATGACGCTCACGGCTGGAGGCCAAGCTGCGGTACAAGATCAGCAAAGTCACACACGTGCTTGAGGCGCTGCAGCAGGCGTGAGCTACAGCTGCACACCTGGGCGTATACACACACGCATGCATGTGTGCGTCCATGACCAGAAAACACCGCAGAGGCCCTGCTGGGAGGAGCGCTAGCAGAGGAGCCAGGCAGGCAGAGTCCTGCGGGTGCCCCTCACCTGCAAATGGGCTCCGTCCCGACGTTAAGGTGCGTGGCTGGTGCGCTACTGAGGCAGCGACCTCGCCAAGGCCAAACAAAGGCTGAATGCCGGCGGGCGCGCCTCAAGCAACACGCGCTGACCGCATTCAGCAAGCTGCTTGGTTTGCTTGCTCGCCATCGCATGCGCGCCTTTCTCCATTCATCGTGCTGACGCTCTCACACACCGGGGGCAGCGAACTGCTCGGTGTAAACGGGGGGGCGGGGGGGGGCGGAGATGCCCCGGTACATGGGAATTGCCTTGAAAGCGCTTGCAACCACATGGTGTGCATGCTCAGAGCTTTTGCCTGTGTGGGCAAGGCCCCGTTGCACGCCATGTAAGTGCACCCTCGCATGGTGTCTACAAAGCAAACCGCTTCGGAACGGACCCTTGGCGGTGTGCATAGTGCTTCCGCCCTCACCTGGGCTGCTGCTGTTGCCATAAATCGTGTATGCGCTCCTGTGTGAGCTGATGACAGCAGAGCACACAGTGCAGACTTTACGGCATGCATGCATCCTGCCAAGCTTGATGCCAGCACAAAAAGCAACCATGAATCCGGGATGCGTCAAAATTGTTTGATGCACGGTTGTTGCAGTCACTTTGCATCAACCGCATAGGAGGGCCGCCACTGCTGGCTCAGGGGTTTCGTTATGAATGCATCATCGCAGCTTGGGCCGCCGTCGCTGCTGCCATTGCTGCCGTCGTTGTTGCGACCACCGCTGTGGGATCCCGGCTTGGCCCGGGCAGCCTGCACGGCACGTGCCGCTGACGCCGCTGCTGTGCGCATGACAGGTGTGCCTGTGCGCCAGGCGTTGCCGACCTTCTCAGCCACGTACTGCACCGCCTTGCCTCCGCCTGCTGCTAGCAGACCCGGCAACGCCTGGTAGCTGCACAACACACACAAGCGGTGGCGTCAGGCAAACGCGCCACACAAGTGCTAAATCTTGCCAACGATTGGCACATCGGTGCGTTGTGATTGGGCCACTGCACATGCTTGACCACAGAGCAGTTGTGAAGCGGAACAGTTGTAAAACGGAGCCATGTTGGGTTCCACAGCAGCAGCATGTCACAGCAGCATCTTGTCAAGTCCCTGACCCTCACACAGCTGCACACATAAGCATGGTAACAACACAATACGTACGACGAGCAAGCAGGTAGGCGCAATGGTGCATGCGCACACACATGCACAGAGGGCAGTGCAGTGCGGGGAAGGAAGGAAGGAGGCGGGGAAAGGCGCAGTGCGGGGCGTCTGGCCCTCACATGCTAGCGTGGCGGACCATGCGCGCCAACGAGTCCGCCGCCAGCTTGGCGGGGTGTCCCGTACGCATGGCGGCATCCACCACATCCGCATGCGTGGCCAGGCCCGGCTGCAGGTGCGACAGCGGCACGTGGTAGCCCAGCCTGACACACACAAGCACCATACACACAAGCACGTGCCGTCAGATGCAGTCCGTATCCACACGCACACCGGTACAACCACCAGCTCGCTCAAGCTTGCAAACCAATTGCAAACCTCACATAAATACACAGGAGCTACCTCTGTGCGGAGCACACCCTGAAATCCTCATAACGGCATGTTCGCAGTCATGTTCACACAGCTTGTGTGTGAAATTACAACATTTAATGTTCCGAGGATTGACATTCCGAGCTGACACCACATTGTGTTCCAGCCACAGAGGAAGGGGTGGCGTGAGCCCAGTGATGAGCCGCTTATTGCTTGCAGCGCTTGGTCCCATGTTCGTCACAACACCTGCTATTGATGGTACAAACGTGGTACGAGCATTTGTAGGTTGATGTGGGATGGGATGACTATGCCATTGAACATATTACTTATTCCCACTGAGAATAGAATTCACCATTTCGCTCAGAACCGGTTCTACGACCCGGTCGGTCCTGACCTCAATGGAATGGAATGAAGCTGGGTTCAGCTATATATGTCTGCATATATTGACACTCTTGTGCAAGTGTACACTGCTTCTTGAGGTTGTATATCGTGAACAAAAATCATGGTAGCCTGGCACACCTACAGGCGTTTCATTGAATCCCTTCGTCGTCGGTCTCACTCCGATTCCTTTATTTCAACCAAGTCGAGGTCATCGAGGGTTTTTGCATCCGGGAGTCGCTAGCTTGGACTCCACAGAAGTACCAACATTGCATCAGTTTTTGCGCTGCTTGCAAACAAGGCAGCGCACAAACTGTGGCATGCATTGATGCGTGACTACGGTTGCATGGCAAAATGGCTGTATGGCTCACGTGCGCAAACCAAACGTCGATTTGGCTTCTAACATTTCGCTCCGCTGCATACTCACCTGCCCAGAGTGAGCACGCTGCCACACCAATTTCAAGAAATTTGTTTGTATCTAGTGCCGCCCGTTCGCTTGGCAAGGTCTGCAACGGGCAGCGAGGGAGACCGTGCGGGCCTCACTGCTAAGTAGGGCATCTGGGCACGTCTCAAAGGACAGAAAGCTCAAACACATAACAAATATTGACCACCTGTTTGGCACGCTATTAGTGCTGAAATGTGTATGCAAACCAAGGCGGCAGTTGTTGCGTGCCGCGCAAACACCCTTCAGTCAAAAATACACAGGTAGAAGCTTGACGTGTATATTGAGCCTTCGTAGTTTGGATTGTTACAGCCATCGACTTGGGAAGGACCTTTACTTTGGCTCGCATCGGCCTGTTGAGTGTGCCCCGTGAGCGAGGCTGTTTGTGATTCCAGGGTGACTCCGCCTTAAATCCCAATTTGTCCAACCAGACTTTCACACAGCTTTGGACTGACAACGTTTTGGTCTGACAACCTAGGTGTTTGCGCGGTGGTGCACACGTGGAACAAGCATCACGTGCGGCAACGCACGTGGACACCGCAAACACATACGTCGTGAACAATCCAGACAATGCAGTCCCTGGGTTCATGCTGACACAGGAAACTGGTTTATTTATGAACGTAAGTGTGTGAGAGGCCTCTTGTGCGGCAGCAGCCGCGCGCAGACTAGTGATGGGCAGCGTGATGGGCAGGACCTGTGGATGTCTTCGTGATGAGGACCTTACGGGAGGCCCAACGACGGACGATAGGACTGGTCACGTTTACCAGTGCGCTAGCGGTATCACTGCAGGCAAGGCTTAGCTTGGGTTGAGTGCCGTGTCAACAAAGTGCGTGGTTAGTTGGTTTGAAAGGAAGGCTTGCGCTTGAATGCGCTAACTTGGCTTATCGCGCCTCGTCAGCTTTGTTGAACTTCTATAATTTGACCGACGCTTCAACAACGGTACTCCCATTAAACGCCTGGCGTTCCCAAGCGACTTGCAGCCGAATGAAAGCTAACTTTATTTTCCACCGTGGGAAGCGCTTCAATATGTGACGCACCACCCGAGCCAAGTGCTAAGCTGTGGCGTGTGTGTATTTCAGGTCGGCCTGGCGCGATGCAACCTCAGGAACCACGGGCAGGGGTGGAGACCCTGCCCGGGGTGGAGACCATGACACACGGGGACAATGTGGACCACCACCGATCAACATGGCCCCTTGCTGCAGCAGCTGCAGCAGCCAATGCTTGCTTGCACCCAGCTTCGGGAGACACCCTGATGGACGCGCTGACGGCGTCGTTGGCGTGCAACCCTGACGTAACGCTGTTTGACTCAGGACTCAGCGTCAAGCAACTATTGGGACTTGACAAGGAGCAATTCCTTTACCTTCCGGATTTCCTTACAGGTACAGCACAGGACCTCATGTTGCAAGGCAGCTACCCGGCACAGCCTGGAAACCGAAACGCACAGGCCGAAACCACAGGTCTGGCTGACGACACAGCAGCACAAGCAAACCCAACTGTTGCCCTAACCCGCTCGAGGTTGACTGTGTCAGCAACTTCTGCTACGGGTGCCGGTGGAGGCGCTACAAGCAGTGCACCGCTGCCCCATGCTGCTGCTACTGTCAACCAAAGGCACAGCATGGCCTTGGGAGGGAACGGCGGAGGAGGTGTCTCTCCGGGCTTGCACGATGCCTACACCAGCCTCGGCTGTGCCGCCGACCTCGCCAACTCAGCACTGCCAGGTGGCGCTGGCGGTGCAGTACTAGGCCGCAACGGCAGGCCCATGGCAGACCACGACGACGAAGCGGTGGTAACTGCTACCAGCTTGCCGCTCGCCAGGCGTGTTATGGTCATCAGACAGGGCGTTGCAACCGTCTTCACTGCGGCAGCCATATTGGCCGGCGCTGCCTTTGCCCCCACAAGCACAGCAGCTAGCGAGGACGCAACTGGCAGCCTCGCTGGGAGGGCCACCACGGCCCGCCCCTCACGGTCCATTCCCACCCTGTGGGTGATGCCTCCCCCTGCATCACCCGGCAGGGCCTGCGCCTTACCAGAAGCACCGCACCAGGCAGCTCAGGCGCTGGGGCTGGGGTTGGCGCCCGCCGCACTGCCGCTGGGAGATTGCAACGTGGTGATGCCGCCAGGCTCAAGCCCATCAGCTCCATGTGACCCACATGCGCCAACCACTGCAGTACCGCAGAGCATGCGGAGGCAGCGGCCTGAGAGCGTGCTGCTCGCGGCATCCACCAGCATGCCCGTCGCCATGTACCGCACGTACTGGAGCTGCAAGCAGTTCCGCCTGCTGCGCCTGCTGCATCGTGGCTATGTGAGCATGGTGTATGAGGTAAGCGGTGGACTCGTGCACTTTCAACCAGCGCCATGTCATCTCCCCCGTCAAATTGGCATTTTTACCGCGCTGCGGCAATGTTAGCTGCAGCAAGAATTGACGGACCTGGCTGTCGGTCAGGTTAACAGCATCCCATCTATTCACTTTTTGCATCAGCATCTTGCCCCATGAGGCTTGCCTTGTTGCGGAGCTTGATTCAGCAGACGTAGTTCAACAGCCTTGGTTCAGCAGCCTACTTTAGTTCACCAGGCTCCGGCTGTTGTCATTCTTAAATGCCCCCCTGCCCCGCCTCTCCCCCGTTCGGGCCCATTTGTCTACCCACCCTGCCTTCTGCCCTGCCTTGCCAACTGTCATACTGTCATACATGTTCCTGTATGTACCCATGCATCCAGAGTATGCGCCTGTGCGTGTGTGCGTGCATGCGCATGCATGTGCGCATGCTCCCGCCTGCCCGCAGGCTCAGTGCGTCCTGAGCGGCTGCTGCGTGGCGCTCAAGGTGTACAAGCTGGTGGGCCTGGGCGACCTGGAGCGGCTGCACCTGTTCAGGGAGGTCACGCTGCACTCCAAGCTGCAGCACCACCCACACATCACGCAGTTCTACGCATCATGGCTGCAAGGCCCCAACACCGTTGGCGAGGTGTGTGGGGCTGAAAAACTTATTGGCTTGCAGCACGGTGATGCCTTGTCATCATCAGGAAACTCAGCACCCTGTTGCACAGTCAGGGCGTGTGTGATTACGCCGCCTGGCATGTTGACTGTATGCCATGAAAGGCAGATCAGTGGTGTGGACAGTCGGCTAAACCGCAGCAGGCGCATGTGGTGCATGTGCCATGGGTTTATGGTGGTTCGTCGCAGCTGCAGGAGGGCGGTGGCGTGGTGTGCATCGTGACCGAGTACGTGGCGGGGCGTAACCTGCGCCAGGTGATGCTGGCGCATGGCGGCCGGCTGCCGGAGGCGCTGGCGGTGCGCGCGGTGCTGGTGCCGATGCTGTCAGCGCTGCGGTACCTGCACGGCAACGGCATACTGCATCGCGACATCAAGCCTGAAAATGTGAGCAGTGACCTAAGCAGACAGGAGTACGGCATGATATTCTATAGGTAGTACAATTGGAGGGTGGCCTGACAAACCGGCCAAATGGCCAGTTGGCAACACATACCGATATACGGTAATATGCACAGTAGGGGGTGGGCTTAGGTGGGGTGTGTTATGTTATGTTATGTTATGTTATGTTATGTTATGTTATGTTACATCAGGAGCGTGTTGGACTGTTGGCCATACGGCCCACGCTCCCCCCAGATGGGGACCAGGCAGGCAGAAGAGGACCAGGCCTCACAGCTGCTTCACAAGCTGCTGTGCAATATCCCTGCACCTCCTTTCCCCTTAGCACCTGCACCCAGGCAGAGTGCAGGGGGAAAGACCTTAGTAGTGAGTTTCTGATAGCCGCTTTCCGGTGCTTGTGGTTCCCCGTCAGGGTAGTGTTATTGGTTTGGTGTGCTGACCATGCGTACTCTATGCGCTGTGGACGCCTTGATTGCGTCCTCGACATGTTATGTTATGTTATGTTACATCAGGAGCGTGTCGGCCACCCGGCCCATGCTCCCCCCAGATGGGGACCAGTCATACAGCATGGCAGTGCAGGTATACAAACTGGGTCCCAGCTGGAGTGGTGGAAAGTTGGCGGCTGCGCATCGCCCGTGCCATGTGGGTCAGGAACTCCAAAGGGTAATTGGAAAAGTTGCTGTACAACACCATGCGCAGCCAGCGCTTGCCCGCCTCTTCGTCTCCGTCATTGCACAATTCCGTCATATAGTGCTCGTTGATCTCTGACAGTATGGAACACCCACGTGCCAGCTTCCGCTTGCCCCCGGCCGACAACCCTGCCCAGGCTCGTCCTGGGCATGCTTGTCGGTGTCGGTAAAGAACGGGATGGGGCTGACCTCCATGGGTGATTGCTGCTGCTGCCCAGCTGCTGCCATACTCCTAGCATGGATGCCTGCCTTGACAACGGCAGCGTAGGGCGTGGAAGCAGCGGGCTGCGAAGGCTGAGTTGGTGCGGTCGGCTGAGACACGGAAGGGTCTGCGACCGCGACAGTGGTTGTTGGCAAGGTTCCCACCAGTGGGGAAGCAACTGACACAGGCTGCACGTTCTGCTGTTGGGGTCCATGCTCATCAGAGCAAGGAGCTGTGTGACCAGCAGTCGGAGTGGGTGGCTCAGGGTCAGTGGAAACAGCGGTCTGAGGGAGGGGCTGAGGAGGGTCGGTGGAAACAGCGGTCTGAGGGAGGGGCTGAGGGTTGACTCCCGTAGCAGTCTGGGCAACCGGTGAAGGGACTGCAGGGACAGGTGTCTCTGAGACTGTGCGAGGGGAGAGCTGATGGAAGCGAACACGTCGTTTGCCGGTGTCAAGGCTGAGCTCGATACCAGCCAACGTCCTCGACATGCCGATGGCCGGCATACTGTCTGCCCTTATCGTCGCTCCTCTCTCTCCCTGCAGGTGCTGGTCGGTACAGACGACTGCATCAAGCTGTGCGACTTTGGACTGGCCATCAACCTGCTGGACGAGTTTGCAAACACCAGAGCTGGTGAGGCTGCACAAGAGGTGCTGGTGCGGTTTGGTGGAGCATGCTGGCGCGCACGCACGGTTTTGTCGAGCAAGCGTGATGATGGGGTGTAGGGGGAGCAGGAGAGAACCACAAAAGCAGTGGGTGGGCTGTTTACTTCACCCGATCCCCCCTAATGCAGCGAAGGCTGTCAGTCATTGGTCCAGGCATGTGTGCTTGTCGCAGTGGCCTGGTGCGGCGAATCCTGGGGGGGTGACGACGTCCAGGGTGTTGAAACTCCATCTCGAAATGTCCTGCGGCACTCTTCCATTGAACCCCCTTGGTTTGCCTGCAGTCAGCTGTGCGCTGCGTGTGTGCGTGTGGTGTGTGCAGGCACCCTGCCTTACATGGCCCCCGAGAAGCTGCGCTGCAAGGCCAAGATGAGCGCGGGCGACTTCACCAAGTCACTGGGCGCGTCCTCGGTAGTGAACACCCAGCACGACGGAGCCATGACCCACCCATCCACTGCCGTGCTGGCGTGCATGCGTTGCAGCCCAGGCAACACGCTCAATGCTGCAATGACAACCACACAAGAGGATGCCAGAGCAGGTGCAGAACGAGAATGTGGCAGCACGTGCGGTGGACGCACCAACCATCCAAGCAACGCAGGACCAACGCCTGAAATTGCAGGCGTGGATGCAGCTGCTGATGCAGTCGCAGTCAGTGCCAAAGCCAAGGCAAGCATGTCTGATGATGTCATGGCCAGCAGTAATGATGGCATGGGCGCCTGGACCCAGTCACCCACCACGGGAAGGTCATGGCTCCAGGCTGAGGCGGGCAGCGCGCCTAAAGCGGCTTTGAGAGCACCAATCATTCCATCAGCTGCCCCAAGCGGACCAAGGCTGCACAGCGGCAGAGGGGAGCCGGCCCTGTTGCAGCAGCAGCAGGGGGAGGGCAGCAGGGACTCACCAGGATTCAGCTCCGAGCAGCAAGGAGCGAGAGCGGATGATGACCTGGTGACTGCACCACCCACGAGCCACTACGGGCTTGCTACGGACACTTGGGCCATTGGCATCTTAGCATATGAGCTGGTGAGCAGGGGCAGGATGGCTTGCGGTGCGTCCGCATCATAAGGATTGCAGGGATTATGTTGCCTGCATGCCGCCTGCCCTTGCCTCTGCCGGACCTGCCTCAAGATCATGTAGTAATGAGGGACATCAGCACTTATTGCCTTGGGGGGGAGATTGCCATACAGCAATGATGCTTACAACGCACCCCTGCACTCCATGCATGCCTCAGATGGTGTGCCTGAATGGTTGCAGGTTGTTGGAGTGACCCCGTTTGCGGCGCGCGATTTGGGTGGCGTGATTCAGCGGCTGGCCAGTGGCGTGCTGGCAATGCCGACAGGACTGTCGCCCCAAGGCAAGCTGTTTATCCTGCAAGCTCTGTCGTGGCGTCAAGCGGATCGCCCTAGCATTGCAGCATTGATCGCCCACTCCTGGATTCACCTGCACAGCCCCCCTGCACAGCCCCCCTCAAGTGAAGCGGTAGGCCGCGGTGTTGTTGTGTAGCTGACGCGCTCAACAGCCGTGTGCCTCAGCAATACCCCAGCAGGGCGGCTGGCAAGCATGGGCAGCAAGTACAGCTTTAGGATGATGCTGTTCCCCCTATGGAATCCCCTTGTGCGAAATGTGGGTGTCCTGCTGCGACCTTGCCGCAGTCCCGAGGGTGCACGATGGTTTTCTGTATGTAGGTTTTGAATTTGCGACCTTTATTTCAAACCGAGGCCGATAACCCCGAAGAGTTACTTCCCCCCCTCTGGATGAGGACTGATATCGATCGCAGAAGCCAACGAAGCGACCTCGGATGTGAGCCCGTTTGGCACGGTCACATCATGCACCTTTCTGGTTGACTTCCTGTGGCACAGCGCGCCTGCCCAGCAAAGGCAACGCCAGCACCCTAGTCTCACAACACAATGCTGTGGGTTGCTGAGGGCCACCTGCTTGGTGTGTCTTTCTGCGCTCTGCACGGCGCTAGCTAGGGGGATCAGCGCAGGACAGGTGTGAACCCATGTCGGAGGCGGTGCAATACCATGCCAGTTAGGATCCTATATTTCAAGCATATGCGTGGGGTCTCACAAGCTAAGTCACGTCAGGACACGGGTCTATCAGGGTTAGGGGTTGGGGGCGGCGTAACAGGGGGCAGGGGTAACGGGGGGAGGCTGTTGAGTCCATGCTGCACGAAGGGAACGTGTGTGTTGCAGCCCTGAGGCCATGCACAATGCAAGTGGACGGTGTTTGCAACGTTCAAAAGGGGTGCTGATCCGCGTCCTTCACTCTGTGGTTTGAGCAACGGCCCTGCACACATCTACGATTGATCTACGAAGGCAGCGAGCGTGATAGATATGGATAACTTTATGTTGCAGGCTTCCGGTTGTGCGTGATGACCTTTGTTGGTTGTGCGTGATGACATGTTACATCAGGAATGTCCGCCGAACGGCCCATGCTCCCTCCAGATGGGGACCAGGTGACTAAGAAGACTAGGCGCACCAATTTAGGCGCATGGTGTGCTAGAGGTCCATGGTGTTTTGGCACGACGTACTGCTGGCTACGGGCTCGATCGTGTCGCGCAACAAGCGTACTTGGTGCGCCAACATATTGATACCTTTGATACCGGCAGAACACCTTGTGAACCATTCCTATCACTATCAGCCTGCGTGTGCTGCGCGCGTCCGCCCCTCGCTCCTACCCACACACGTACCACTTGCTGATGTATGCGTTCCGCATACATGGCTGTCCTATCACAACCCTGACGCCCTGCGGGATGATACCGTTGTTGTCATTCCTATGATGCTTACCTCTGTGCCCCTTAGGCCCTTTTCACATTTGCGGCTTCTTGCAAATAAGATTCGCCCGATTAGCATGCTCGTTTGATGTTTGTTGATGGTTTGCGTTTTGGCCGCCTGGTGCTGTCCGTGCCCAATCCACTGCTACATTTGGCGTTTTAAGCGACCCCTGCCGATGCTGCATGGCAACCCAAATGGTGGGAACCGATTGGCAAGGCGGCTGGCTGCTTACACGCAGTATGTTGCCCGGCACGCACGTGCTACAGGTTTTCTGCAAAACCCAATGGACCCATGCGGATCCTCCCTAGGGCGGAGCCTCGCTAAGCATGCCAGTACATTCACTGTGCCTGGCATGCACGAGTTATTAGCTTCTTCCAACGTGATCCAGCAGCGGCCTTGATGGCAGGCTCCGGCGCTGTTGTGTTGCGCCAACCCACCCAACCAATTGTTGTCTTTAGTATTCTTTGCAAGTTGGCCTCATGTGCTGCAATAGGTACAGCAGCTGAATCATCCACTTGGTGAAAAAAGGGCGGATGGCCTTGCGGGACACCTGGCGCCCGAGATGGCGTGGCTTGTTGAGTGCAATGTGACAGTGAAGCTATACCGATCTCATAAGGTATGGCCATGCATGGGATGCAGGAGGGCCTCGTATACTCGCCGGCACAATGAAGCGGATTCTCAGTGGCTGCTGGGTGATTGAGCTCATGGTTTGCGCTGGGCCTGCTGTCCTATGGCCCTTGCGTTTTGCAGTTGCGGTCGCGCCCTGGTGGAAGGCCAGCGCGCCACCGGTGACACGTTTGTGCGGCAGCAACCATCATGCCATGCATGCGCCGCGGAACTCCTGAGGGGCTTTTTGGCGGTGAATCTACAAGTAAGCCCATATGACGTGAGGCCGTCCGTATCCTGACGCTCGATTGGGTTTCAATTGGGTAGGTATGCCCATGCTGTGATCTTTCCATGCCTGTGACTGTCATGTGATATTTTGGTGCAATACTTGGGCTTGATTCTTTGGCAGCACTGTTTGGCGCGGGCGCTCTTGTGAGAAGAATGCTGTTGGCGTTGTTGTACTGCGGGCTCCTTGCTCTTGTCAGCATGCCACCTATCCACTGTTTACTGCGGGCTCAGCATTATGTCATGCACAGTAGCTGCTGGCCTGCACTCAATACGCGCGTGGTCCCCCCACGTGCACCACTCGTGCACTTGCGATGCTACACCCTGCCATGCAGGTATGTTTGAGGAGGGCTGGCGCTCCGCTGGACACGCCGCTGCTATTGGCACCGCTGACCCAGGACACCGAAGCTCGCTTGGTCCTCAGCAATATTCCTGTCATGGCTGCAGTATGGTACCGCATGCACCGCCTCTGTCGCCTGTCGCTGGGAAACACAAAGATGCACATGTGTGAGAATGTGAAGAGTGCGGTAGGCATTCAGGATTGGGGTGTGCCGTGTGCGTATTCTTCTTAAAGCCATGCCTCCATGCGGTCCTAGTTGATCTTGGCCTGTGGTTGATTAGGCCTGCATTTGATGTGCTTTGGCTGGTAGTTCTCCGCGGTGCCCGATCCTCACCAGCCCAGTTGCCGTAACAGCTGCACAAACACAATCCTGCGCTCCATCAGTATGCGCTCCATCAGTATGCGCTCCATCAGCATAGGTTCCTGGTTACTTGTCCACGTGAGCAAGCTCTGTCCCACACTACAGGGAATTGCGCATTGAGTGCTGGAGCTCCAAACTTGAAGATGCACATGCGAATCTGGCACTGACCGCGATGAAGTGCAAATTTGCCACAAACCGCACTGCTCCGTGTGTTTGTTGTCTGAGGGCATCAGCACCTGCGGGACAGGTCGGACACTCGCGGCTGCCAGGCGATCCTGTGTGCAACATCCTGCATATTGTGCTGTTTGGCATGCAGTTCACGCGCAGGTTCGCGCATGCAGTTCCAATAATGGATCGGTGTGATAAGTGCTAAGGCTCTCGCTAAGGCCGCCAATGGGATGGGATGGGGGGAACTGCAACATCCATTTGTAGTGACCTTATCCCCCCCCCGTCAAGTGTTGAACCCGTCATTTTCCAACCCTGACTGCCGCTGAGTGTTGCCTTGGTTGCTTAAATCAGTACTCACATTTATTATGCTTGTGAGCCGCCGCGCGCACTGTGACACCTGCTGCCCTTTGCTGCTGGTGCTTCTGAGGTGATCTCACGTGCTCAGGTACTGTCCACTGTGTGCACCCTTGCGTGTAAGGTTCAAAGCCGCAGCTCGCAGCTGCTGTTGGCACAGCCTCGCAGTGCACGCCATGCTCAGCGCTGGGTCTCCTTGCTGTGCATGTGCTATTGGGTTAGTCGGGGATGGCTTTAGCATTACTTGCGTATGGGATGAATGGGATCTGCTTCCTTGAGTGGATACCTGCTCGTGGGTTCTCCAGGCGGTTGGCTCGTGCAAGTTCCCTGCGGACATGACCCTAGCTGTGCATGTTGGCACCGCCGTGCACCTTACCCAAATAAACGGCTCGCTGGCTCTGCTTTGCACAGAGGCGTGTTTGCATGCGTTGCCGACAATGCGCAGCCCATTGGCCTGCGTGGATGGCTTACGAGTTGGGTGCCTTGCCTGACTTCGCTCCGCAGGAACCGCCATGCCACTGGCGTGCGAGGGTATGACCTGTACTCTGCAGTATGGCACCCGTTGGCAAGAGCCCATCAAGAGCCTTTCCCTTTTGCTGTTGCTCATGCCCAAGCTCAGGACAAAAGCCATTAGATGTTCTGGGCCGCACGCGCGCTACACTGACGCGATGGTTTTAGATCCCTGTTGCTTGTTTGCGGCGGCCGCTGACGCACCGCACACCCGTTGCGACATCCGTTCATGTCATCTTAGCCCTGCCACTGCTCAACAGTAGGCGAATCGGATGTCCAGCTACCGTCAGATCCATGCTGAGGCCCGATCGTCCGGCTGTCTGATTCTTCCATTTCGCTGCGTGCCGTCATGCATGTTCAATTGTTCAATGCAAACCTGCTTCCAAACCCAGAGCATGCCTGCTGCAGGTGCTGCCCGTGCTGCACCCTAGGCGATGCTCTCCTGGCCACCACAAGCAAGCCTCTCGCCTCTCGTAACACACGTGCGTAATCCACACGTTCATGCATGGCTAGCGTATTGGCGTTGGTGTGCAGGGAAGACGCGGACACGGCAGCGCTGTAAATTCTGAACATCCAACAATGAATCAGTGCGTGCATTACGGTGTGTACGGTGGAGTTCAGCAATAGAAGACCTCAGCAGTCCTACTTGTGCGCTTCACCAGTAGGGGTGAACTTCATAAGGCCAGCCAGGTTGCATGGTAATAAACAGATCATGCACCTGCATGCATCATGAATGCACTATACAGCGCCTGCATGAGCTGCTGTAGGGGCGAACGCGGGGGGCGGGAGGCAGCCTAGCCCTACCTTCCACCAGCACCTCGGCCGTATATGACGGTCACTCAACCCTGATGCATTGATCTCCAATCCAAACAGCATCCGCTGACCCCCCTCCCACCCACATTAGAGGGTAGGATGAACGGCCGCCGTACGTGTCCCATCACCAACCACCCGTGGTGTTGTCGGTGCCGGAGTTGCCGGCGCCGCCATGGCCAGCACCACCCTGCAAGGATACGGAGCAGGCGGCAGTGTTGCCGCCACTGACCACCACAACGTTTCCTGGACCTGGTCTTGAGCCTGAGCCCGGTCCACCACCAGCGGGAAGCTGATTGTTGCTGCCACATGCTGGTGCAAAACTGCCAGCTTGCCGCCGCCGCTGCCGCCGCCGCTGCTGCTGACGATGCTGCTGCTGTTGGCATGAAGTCAATGACAGTCGACTGGGACGCTGCTGAGGCTGGCAGGGACACCCATAGATGCCCCCTTCGCCAAAACCCCCATACCTCTGGCCTCGGACGCTGGTGCTCCTCCCTGACATCAAGGCAGGCTGTGAATGCATCAACGGCTGTGGGGCGGTGGGCGCCACCTGTGGCTGCAGTGGTTGATGCGCCTGCTGCGCTGATGGTGCGGGCTGCAGCAGTTGCCGAGGCGGCTGTGGCTGATGGAAGGGGACCATGCCAGCAACAGAGGGATGGACAGGCGGAAGGCCGCGCCCCGACCAGCACCGCTCGAGTGCCGCACGCACCACTGTTGTGAGCTGCTTGGCCGCTTGCACGCCCCCGGCCTCGACGCTGTATCCACTGCGTTGCAATGCTGACACGCTCCTGCTGCCGCTGTTCCTGCTGCTGTTGTGCATTGCGATGCCATGCAGGCTGGGCGACCTGCTGCTGCTGCGGCGGCGGCAGCGGCAGCGCGGGGGCTGGGGTTGACGGCAGCATGTCAGACGCAGCGCCAACACAAGATGCAGCATCAGGCGGAGCCCTCGGGCCGCCTAAGCTGGCCCCACCTAAGTTGTCTTCCGCTCCTGCAGCACCGCTGCCGCCGGAGGTCCTTGCTGAAAGGTTTGTTGCTGCTGCTGCTGCTGCTGCTGCTGCTGCAGCGCGCTGCTGCTGATAGCGCCTTAGGCGCAATGCGTTTGTAGGGCTGCACATGGCGCCGCCTCAACACGCGCTGACGCCTTCAAGAACGGCTTGAGGCAAGCTGCTTGGTTTCCCATCGCATGCGCGCCTGTCTCCATTCATTGCGCTGACGCTCTCACAGGTCAGGCCAGTGAACTGCTCTCTATAAACATGGCGTGGGGGCGGAGATACCAGTACAAGGGAACTGTCCGTGAAAGCGCTTGCAACCGCATGTCATGGTGCACATGCTCAGAGCTCCTGCCTGTGTGGGCAAGGCCCTTTGCATGCCATGCAAGTGCACCCTCGCATGGTGTCTGCCTACCAAAGCAAACAGCATTGGAACGCACGCGTGGCGGTGTGCATCGTGCTACTGCCGCCCTCACCTGGGCTGCTGCTGCTGTTGTCATGAACCGTGTGTGAGCTGATGGCTGGGTGAGCTGATGGCAGCAGCGCACAAACTGACACACAGACCTGCAGTGTGTATCCATCCTGCCAAGCTTGGCACCAGCACAAAAGGCAATCACTCAATCCGGGATTCGTCAACAAGTTTGGTACACAGCTGCTACGGGTCAGTGTGCATCAAGAGCATAGGAAGGCCGCCACTGCTGGCTCAGGGGTTTCGTTATGCACTTATGCATGCATCATGGCAGCCTTGGACTGCTGCCGCTGCTGCTGTTGCTGCCGTCATTGCCATGGCCGCCGCTGTGAGATCCCGGCTTGCCCCGGGCAGCCTGCATGGCACGTGCCGCTGACGTCGCCGCTGTGCGCATGACAGGCGTGCCTGTGCGCCAGGCCTTGGCCACCTTCTCAGCCACGTACTGCACCGCCTTGCCGCCGCCTGCTGCGAGCAGCCCCGACAACGCCTGGTAGCTGCACAACACACACAGGTTGGGGCGTTAGGCAAACTCTTGTAAAGGAACATGTAAAACCAAACATACCAACACAAGGCATAATCATCGAGCTGTGCCTTTGCCACTGCGCAGGCTGACCAGCCAGTTGCAGAACGGAGCGCAATCCATGCTGGATTCCATACCACCATCATGTCACATTCCCAGAACCCACACAGCTGCATGGTGGTAGCACAACGCCAGCCTGCATACCAGCATTACGATGACCAATCAGGTGCAGGTGTGCATGCACATACACACACAGGGCAGTGCGGGGCGTTTGGCCCTCACATGCTAGCGTGGCGGACCATGCGCGCCAGCGACTCCGCCGCCAGCTTGGCGGGGTGCCCCGTACGCATCGCGGCATCCACCACATCCGCATGCGTGGCCAGGCCCGGCTGCAGGTGCGACAGCGGCACGTGGTAGCCCAGCCTGACACACACAATCACCATACACACAAGCACGTGCCGTCAGATGCAGTCCGTATCCACACGCATATGCACGCTGCAACATGGCGCCACAGGCATCTTCTGGCAACAAAAGCGTGCATAGCTGTGTACAAGTAAAACATGCAGTTCAGTCGCAGCTCCACCGACGCTCATTGACTCAACAGCTGTGGCCCCGCCCAATTACACGCCGTTTCCCACGCCAAGCAGTCCGCCTGATCACATTATGGCTTATGAATGGTCAGATTGAATGGTCTTGACGCGGCAATTCAACACCTTATCTCCGCCTCACCGCCTGCCCATGTCTGCCAGCAGGCCAGCAGGCAGCTGAGCCAGCAGGTGGCGCTTGGCCTCCGGGCTGGCACGGTACGACCACATCGCATCAGCGTCAGCGTCGGCATCGCAGTCAGCGCCCAGCAGCAGGTCACCAGCCGCACCAGCGCTGCCGGCCAGCTGCGGCGAGACGCCGTGCGGCCCCGACGATGCTACTGCCGGTGTAGGGCCCGGGCGGTACACACAGCAGTGGCGGCGGTACAGGGAGGCAGTACAAGGCGGTAAATGCCAGCAGCACAGTCAGTGTGGCACTGGAAGGAATCAGCAACCCAGCCGGCTAGGTGATGAAGGGCAAGAGCTGGCATGCGGGCTCTCGCACGTACATATGCACGTGCACGTGCATGACCGCCTCGAGAACATGGATTACCCTGTGCGTTAGCCCTCCTTGCACCGCAGCTGCCTCACGGCCCACACGCATGCACGTTGCGCAGCCCTGCCTGCTCAGGCAATTGAGTCACCGCAGGTCTATGCACGTCGCACAACTCAGGCTGGGGCTCGTGCATAACTGTGTGAGAAGCACAGACAAGCACAGTTACGGACCCCACACAACCCCAAAGGCACGATCCAAGGTTGGCCCCGAATATATCCCTATCGGAACATGCCACAGTAGTACTGCAGACGCTCAGCGCCCGTGTTGCGCCTGCGTACCCGCCGGTACATACCCTGCCTGCTGTGCAGCGCTCGCTCACCTGCTGCGCCCTCCGGGCCGCCGCCCGCACGCACGCTGCCGCCTTGGCGGTGGGGCGTCAGGGAGGCGGGCACCGTCAGCTCCAGCGCACTGTCCACGTACGCCTGCGCATGACCACACCACCACCACCACATGCCACCACGCGGCACACAGGTGTGTTGAACAAGAGCGCGTGTGTGCGTGCGCGTGCGTTCGTGTTTGACGAACTGATACCGACGAGGGTAGGGGTCTATCTCAGGCCAGTTGGTATTGGCCGAGGCAGGCGACTTGCAAGTGCACACGCTTAGTGTGCACGGCGGCCCAGCGTATCAGTTGTACAGTCATTTGTGCTGTAAGATGCCTCCCTTATACCAGTGCTTTTCAACTGCCCAAAGCTGCACCCATTCCCATTTCCCACGGACCTCGCATCTTCCTGCCAATCCCATCTACACCCCCACATTGTGTCCCATCAGGTCTCCCCCCAAAAGGTCTCCCCCCCTGCGTCCCCCACCCACCCACCTGCATCAGCGGCACGTACATGCGTGACAGCGCCGCCCCGGAGCCCGCCACGATGCGCTGCACCTTCAGAGGGTCCTCCGCAACACGCTGCCTGCGCAGAGGCAACCGTGCGTGCGTGTTGGGCGGATGACTTGTACACGCACGTGCACGGCATGGATGGTAATGAAGGTCGGAGGAGGGAAACAGTGCAGGTCAATGCTAAATGGTCACATCGCACCATATTGAACGGTCACAATGTCATCACTTCATATGGTCACATTGCCACTAAGGCTGAGAGGCCGCCACATGAAATCGTGTACAAATGTATAGCCAGCTGTATGTACGGTCTCACGTAAGGTCTGGGCGGTACATACGGTACATACGGTGCCGGGCATGTGTGGAATGCCGTGCTGCTGCTGCTGCTGCTGCGGGGCCCACACGCACCGTATGTCGCCCGCGTAGCTGAGCCCCACGATGCGCTCCAGCAGCTGGCGCGTGCTGAAGCTGGGCGGCAGCGCCAGCAGCGCGGCGGCCAGCGCGCCGCGCAGGTTGGTGGCCTGCGCGCCCGCCAGCGCCAGGGGCATGGCAGCGCTGAGCTGCGTGACGGGCTTCTGCATGCGGCCCGCCAGGTAGAAGGGGCTCCACAGCTGCGCACGGGCACCAGCAGTGGCAGCACATAACGGCACAGCAGGCTCCGCTGATCAATGATCTATTCACTCATCCTTGAGGCGCTCAGAATGCGGTCTGTGGTGTAGTAGTGTACCTCCTTGTGGGTCTGTCACGGACTACACCTTCATGGGGCATGCTCTTGTGGGTTGGTGCAGGCCAGCAAAGTCATGCCGTCGCGCTCTGCCTGGCCTTCATGCGCACGCGGAGACGCATGGGTGCCATCGCATTATCAACCGCAGAGTGGCGAAACGCATGCATGCCGCGAATTTTGCTTGCAACATGCGTTCATGTATGGCTTGATGACTCACTGCGAGGTCGTCCCTAAGGCGGTCTGACTGCACGACGCCGTACTTGATTACTGTCTGCACACCAAGGCAGGCAAAGGCAGTGGCAGCCAAGGTTGTGGCTCAGGAGTGCCCGTTGGCGCCCAGGCGACACCCTCTCAGAGGACATATAGGGGCAAGAGAAGCCGCTCAGCGAATGACAGACATGCCTGCCAGTGCCACGAGCACAGCACTGCCCTCAGCCACTCGTTCACAAGGGCAGGAGTCAGAGGCATCCTGTGGTGCACCTCGCGGAAGGCACTGTCAGGCCACGCCGTGTTGCGTCCTCACCGTGGCATCCACCTGCACCAGCGTGTTGAAGTGCACGCCTACACCTACAGCTTCCTGGATGGCACACACCTGTTCAATTCGCTCGGAGGCAAGCACCCAAAAAACGTCACGAAGGGCGCACATCAGTGCGCAACAAGCTTTCCGCCGCCGACGCAAATACCGCCACATTTGAGGTAAGTGGGACGCAGAATTCCTCGCCAGGCAGGTCAGCCACCGAATATAAGCAAACAACAGAGGTGATCCAATCCCTGGGGCTGGGCCTTGCACACGCCCCATGCCAGTGCACCTTGGCCCCAACCGTTGGCAGTTAGAGAGGAGGCACCGCCCAAGACTCACCACATTGTGCCCCAGTCCTGCTACCCACGAGTAATCATTGCGGTTTTGTAATATGTTCTGCGAGGAAAGGAAACATGCGAGGGTGCAGGTATCAGAAGTCAAAGCTTCACGGGCGCAAACAAGCAGCCCGCATCAGAACGCAACTGCGCCGCAAGCTATGTGATCACAGTGCTCTGATTCGACAACTCCTCTGTTGGCAGCGAGCTAAGGATGGGGCTCATGCATGCTAAGGGTTGCCGTGCTGTCGCGTTAACTTGCCTGTTCGTGCCAACTGTGGATATCGTCCACAGCAAAGATAAAGTCCACGACAGGCTGCTTGCCTGACAGTGTTGCTGGTGCTGCTGCATTGCTGCCAGCTCCCACAGGTAGAGTTCCAGCACTGGCTGCCGCGCCGTACAGGCCAGGCTGATGGTGCACGCCACTTCCGTACGCAAACGCAAACTGCACAGGTGGGAAGCGCTTGAGTATTTGCTGGAGGTGCTCAACTCTGTTCATCAGGATGCGTTACGTGCCTGTCGTGAGGCTAAACTGTCAGTGAACCCGAAACGCCCCCCAGTGGGGCAACCTAACCGAAACGCGTGTGCGCTCAGAACTCTACTGTGTGAACGAGATAGATGGACGTGTAACCTTGCTGGTGGCAGTCAAGTGGTGGACGTGTATAATATCTGAGTGATACGATGGTGAGGACTGCAGGTGTGCGGTGCCATCACACTCCTTCGTTTGTTGCCCCTCTATCACTTTCGGATGGACTTGCGCCTTGGGGCTGCCAGCGCCATGCATGCACCACCACACTGGCGTATTCGAGGTGAGGAGCTGCCTATAGGTGCAAGGTTGCGCTGGCATGCCTGGCATGGTATGGCCACTGACTGACCCGCAGGCGACTTACAATTATGCAGTTCAGTGGGCAGTCTGAAGCCGGGTCGTTATGGGGTTGTCATGCGCCTCATTGTCAGATGCAAGGTTGCCACACGACTTATCAGGGATTCTGCTTTTGCTCTACCTGCCACTCGGCAACCGAGCGGCCACCATGCATGGCAACCGACGTGTGTCTTGCGTCACAAGTGCAACATGCACCGATAGGCCACAGCGTGAACTTACTGTATGATGCCAATATGCTGTGCTCAAGTGCAGAATGAAAAGCATTAGTTTACCTTTTGGTTGGTGAACTTCACGCTGCCGGGCCGAGTTACGAGTTCGCTATCTGACGTTCAGCGTCTTACCTGCAATGAACGTCTGGCTTTGCACGTGGCCTCACAGTGTGTATGGTGTGGAGGCCGGAGATAGCCGCATTAGTATTACAGGGCATATGTGGTGTGATGTGGAAGCCAACCAGTAGGGCACAGGCTTAATCTCGTCCTCTTTTGCCCAATTGGTCCTACCTCAAAACGAAGCCTCAGCAACCAGGTTCCCCATTTCCCTGCGCTCGCCCAACCACCTACGACATAGGCTTGTATATATCACGCCAACACACAAAAGCCTTACAGTGAGCCAAAGCAGGGACGCTTCTTTTTCCGGCAAAGCTTTGCAGCCACTTCTATGGCCATACCGCCAGCATGAGCACCAAAACCATTACAGCAGCAGCGCTGCTGCTGCTCTCGGCGCTGGCCGGGCGTGTGGCAGCCCAGCAGCTTACGATAGCGGGGATCAGTCCACGCCAAGGGACTGTCGCAGGCGGAACAAGGTGTGCATTGGTGGGCTGATGCCTGCCGGGCGACCTTCCCACAGGGTGCTTAGTTTGAAGGGGACCGGGTTTTTCACCATTGTGCCCCGCTGTGCTTGCAGGCTCGCCATATATGGCACAGGATTCTCCACAGATGTCTACTCAGGTTCCAACCTTGTCTGGGTTGGGCCATACCCCTGCAATGTGATAAACCATTTAAGCTCAGACACGGTGGTAAGCCAAAGCAAACGAACAGCCACCGCACGCCATTTAAAGGCCTTGAAATATGGCCTTGTTAAGGTCATGTAGCAGTGATACACCAGTGACAAACGTGTTGTGTGGCCTGGTGGTCGCAGGTCACGTGTGAGACCTCAGCCGGCCTCGCAGGGACTTACACCGTCACCATCTTGGTCGATGGAGAGAACTATGCCAGCTTCTATGCCTACACGTACTCCACATCGCTCAGCCCAAGTGAGGACATTACCGATGCTGTGCACTTTACTGCTTTGCGCCACACGCCTTTCGTGACATGTCGGGTCATGGAGGTGCTCACTAAGGGCGCTGCGTCGCCATCACAGCCGCTTGGTTCTGTGAGCTCAGACAAATAGTGACTATGAACCTGCCTGCTCAAATAAAAGCACCGCCATCCCCAACGGCTTTCTTCTTAATGGGCAGTGAAGGATGCAGTATGCCGAGGGCATTCTGCTGCCCAAACACAGAGACTTACCAGGCGGTGTTGCGCTGTGGATATCACATATAACAGGCTTGCGTGTGGTGAAGCCCAGCGCTGGGCCACCAGGCACGTCCGTGTCGCTTTACGGTGGCTTCACTTGGCAGATGGCGCAGGACTGCCAAGAGCTTTCGTGGGGAGGGTACAACTGCACAGGCGCAGTGATGTTTGGTGACTACCAGTGCCAGGCGCCTATGGCAGATGGAACAGCCTCTTTCGAGGCCTTGGGCTCCGTGTCGCAGCTTGGCTGGAGCATCTACCGTGTCAACTGCTCCTTGCCCGCCCCTGATGGTGCCTCAGCTGACAAGGTGGGGAGCAAAGGCCAGGCTCTGTGTGTGATAGAGCTTGATTACAAAATCACCTGAAATGCTGAGTTTCTTGCACTGCCGCCCTCGCGCACCCACGCCCTCCCACCACACACTAGCACTGCTGGCGCCTTTCGCACTTTTGTGCATTTAGAAAAGCAACAAGCTCCCGCACACCTCCCATTGCACCTACAATGCACATCGGGTTTGTATGTCCATGCGCTGGCCTTTGTCTAGCGGTGCATTCCAGTATGTGATGATTGCATGCGCGACATCACCGCAGGCAGGGGTGGTGCTGAACACTCAGTGAAAACCCAGCAGGCTTGTCCTGTTAATGCACAAAATACACCCCACTCATGCAGAGAGCGGCACCACATGCTACTATTTCATGGCAACCCTGCCTCTAAAACACACCAAAGGTGCCCAAAACTGCAGGATGGGATGCAGTAATAACGGATGGAACGTAATGGAATCATGCAAATGGTATGCAAATGCACCTCGCATGGCATCACGCGCAGGTGGTGCAGCCCAACCTCGGCGCCGCCGCCAGCGTCAACGTCACGCTGCACTTTGAGGGCAGCCTGCGCGGCGGCGAGCCCACCATCCCCACCTCCGCCTACCAGTACGACGCCGCCGGCTCGCCCTACATGTTCCAGCTCTACGCCAACGTGCGCTCCGTGAGCCCCGCCAACGGCTCCGTTGCCGGCGGCTCGCAGCTCGTCATCTCCGGGGAGGGTTTCCCCTCGCGCCTCTCTAACGACGCCGGCGACGACGCCGTGGCGGTGCGCGTGGGCGGCGTGCCCTGCCGCGTGGTGTCCACCGCCTACGGCGGCGTGCGCTGCGTGACGGGACCCAAGGATGACGCGCGGCAGGTGCCCGCGGCGCTGCGCGGGCTGTACCCCGGCATGCGCGGCATTGAGTACCGCTTCTTCAACATGTGAGGCCTTGCCTTAGAGCTCTATTAGCGTTAGCGCCCTACCGGGCCCTGTGCACTGTGAAGTAAAGTGAAGCGAAGTGGAAGTTGAAACATGCGGCTGGCGGAACTCCTGCGCGCTCTGCGCATGCTGCGGACTCCACATATGCGTGAATGTGTGTGCTGCAGGATGAGCCACGCATCCATATGCAGGGAGCATCATGGGGTGCTAGGGGCGGTACAGGGGAGCTGCAGGGGTTGTAGCATGTGCATGCCTGCAGTGCGTCTCAGCAATCATCTGCTGCATGCGTGTTTCTGCCCATCCCGGCAAGATTACCAGCAAAAGTTCAACAGCAGCCTGACAGCGGTATGTGTTCCCACGTGCTGATTCTGCGTGTCCGATCGCCTGTGCATGCGGCCATGCAGGAGCGCGCTGTCATACAACCAGCTGTGGCGCATCAACGCCTCCACGCCCGTCAACGCCACGCGCGGCGACCGCGACATCGTGCTCACCGACGCCATGGACGGCCCCGACTACGACATCCCCGCCTACTGCTCACGCATGCGCGCGTTCTTCGTTGCCCCGGCCGCCACCAGCTACTCATTCTACTTCAGCGGGGATGACCTGGGCACCCTCAACGGCACCTACGTGAACGTGAGTGCCTGTCAGCGCCAATCGGCTCCTGGCTGGTATTGCAGGGCTCCTACCCACGCAATAGCGTTTTCCTTATCACAGTGCCTGTGTGTGACACACTTCCACTCTTCCACTCTTCCACTCCTCCACCCTTCCACTCTTCCATTCTTCCACTCTTCCACTGCTGCTGAGGTGATGATCCTGTCCACTCACAGCATGCGCCCCACACCTTTGATTGTAGTGACCTGTGCTGGCCTGTACGGTACAGCCTGCTGGATCAAGAGGTGGATTCTCATCAGTCATCACCCTAACCTCCTGCCGTGCCCAATGTGCTGTTCATGCCTTGACTTTGGAACCATCTCAGTCATCCGGCAGCGCCGTGACGACCACCCTGGCGTCCTTCCCCAGCTGGACCCCCCGCGACAACTTCAATGTCTACCCCAGCCAGATCTCAGCGCCCGTCGCGCTCGCCGCCGGCCAGCCAATCCTGCTGGAGAGCGCCCACTGCAACAGCATCTCCATCGGCGCCAGCACCGTCGCGGTGCGCATGGCGTCATCCACCCCCGCCAACAACTCCATGCCGGAGAAGCAGCAGATCTCGATCCGCGCCAACCGCCAGGGCCGGGTCGTCGCACTCAAGTACTACTACGCCGCGCCTCCCGCCACAACGCTCGCCAAGAACATCGTCATCACCGTCCTCGACACCGCATTCCTCAGCGACCCGACCGTCGGCATCTCCGCAGTGATCAACGGCGCCGCCGTGGCGTGGCCCGTCACCGCCACCGGCGCGCAGGCGACGGCGCTGGTGAGGGCCGCGCTCGGCGCCGGCTCCGCGGTCGGCGTGCGCAAGATGGCTTTCCCCGGCGGCAAGGTGGTGTTCCAGGTGGGCGTGAACGCCAGCGCGGTGGCCGCGCTGGTGGTGAGCGCAGAGCTGGTCACGCTTCCGGCGCATGGCAGCGCGGCCGGCAACGCGGCCACCCTGCCGCCCTGCACCAACGCCTACGCCTACACCTCGCTCGCGCCCTCCCCCTCCTCTGGCGGCAGGCGCCTCAGCGAGCTGGGAGCCAGCGCTGCCGGCACCGCGATGCACCAGAGGCTGGGCAGGGCCATCCTGCAGGCGCCTGTCGGTGAGTCACGATAGATGGCCCTCCACGGCATCGTGCTGCGATGATGTTGTGGAAATCGGCCACCAGCCAACTCGCGGCGTCCAGTGTGTGTGTACGCGCATATGCTGGCAAAAACAAAACGGGCTCCTCTCCACTTGCTGCTATGCTCAAAACAGCTGTGAAGAAGGCTGACTGCATGCCGCATGCGCGTGCTCTCCTCTTGCTTGGCTTCACCCCGCAGGAGCAACCGTGCCGCTTCCGCCGTCACCGCCCCTGCCGCCCGCAGCCGTCACCGCAGGCCCCCCCCTGTACTACACCTCCTCGCCCCCACCCACATACGCTGATCCCACGCCCAGCGCATCCCC
>BDDA01000888.1:0-12297 GCA_001662385.1 Chlamydomonas asymmetrica
GGGGGGGGGAGGGAAGCGCCAGTGCGTGCCTGCGTCAAGCCGGAAAGGAACAGCACAGCGTGGCAACCCGACATAATGCAAATGCATATATAAGCAGTTTCCTGCATGTTGACAAGCTACGTGTGCACATGATGGAGTTCCTACATGTGTGCATGGCAGGTGGGTGAGGTTGAGGACGAGGAGGCTTACAGCGAGGAAGCGTTTGAGGATCTGGACGAGTCCTTCCTGCCAGGCACCTCCGCGCCCCCCACAGTCGCCTCAGCAGCCGCAGCAGCGGCTGATCGGGAAGAGCATGAGGAGGATGAGGAGGAGGACACGCTGCATCACTCCGCGCTGGCTGAGGCATCGCCCCGCATCTCCATGCTACAGCCCATCGGGCAGGAGGAGTCCCGCCGCTACAGCCAGGCAGGCACGTACGATGACGAGGACGAGGAGGAGGAGCAGGAGAAAGGGGAAACGGGTAAAGCAGCAGCAGCCGACGAACAGGGTGCGGACGATTACACCATGGACTTTGGCGATGCGCCCGCGGCTGCAACGGCATCTCCGGCGGCTGCCTCGCCAGACGACGCCTCGCTGCAGGCTGGCGCCACAGCAGCGATGGCAGCAGCAGCAGGGGAGAAATCCGGGGCGTCGGTGTTCTCAGTCGAGGAGGAGGGCCGGAGCTCGGGCACGGTCTCGTCTGCACAGTCCCAGGACTACACACAGGACTTTGAGGCGTCCCGCCAGCTGCCCTCCACAACGCCTGCAGCAGCATCTGAGCCAGAAGCAGCGCAGGCGCCGCCCACGAGCCATCCGCTGCTGAGTGCAGAGCCCTCCCCGCCTGCTGTGGAGCTAAGCGCTGGCGCAGAGGCAGAGCACGAGGAGGAGGAGCCGCAGCAGCCGCAGGTCGTGCTTACAACCGAGCTGTCCGCAAGCGAAGCAGCACCAGCACCAGCGCCTGCTAAGGCAGCACAGGCTGAGGACGATGAGGGCGACGATGTGGTTGAAGAGTATGATGAGGACGAGTTTGTTGAGGATGAGCCGTCCCACCATTCCATGACCCTCCCAGACGAGGGCGGCCTCCGCACGCTGCCAGCTATGCCGGAGCCCGAATCCGAGCACTCCTCCCAAAAGTCGCCCAAGGATCAGATCTCCGTGGATGCGGACGCCGAGCAGGATCAAGATCAAGATCAGGATCAGGACGAGCCGGAAGGCAGCGTGTCGCCTGCGACTCGCGGCAACTCGCCGATATCTGTGGCGGCGGCGGCGGCGGTGGCCGCGCTCGCGGCGGGCGGCAGCGGCGGTTCGCGGCGCTCGCTTGCGGTGCCTGACGCCATCCGGCAGCGCCTGCTGGAGTCGCGCGCGTCGTCCTTCTCTGAGAGCGACCGCGACCTGGATGAGCTTCAGGGTGAGTGAGGAACCGGGCTCTAAGGTTCCAAGCAAATCATATCTGATCCTGACCTCACCTGTTTGGCCCTGCAATTATGTTGCCTATCTGCAGTGCGTATGTCGGGTTTGGAAGTCGCAGTTTGGGCAGACTGGGGCGTACATTGTGTGGTGGGCAGATCACACCTGGGCTCGCACAGGGCTGCAGCTCTCTATGAGTCTGATTCTTGTGCGGCACCCAAAACCTTGGTTCACCGTCCATGCAGGCATCGTCGCAACCGACATGAGCATCACCATGGAGACTAGTCAAGGCTTCCTGGAGATGCTGGGGGCAGACTTCATCGAGGGTGCGTGGTGGTGCGACGTGAACAGATTCAAACCACTCACCAAACCACATGCACACAGGCACCAACCTCTGTTATGCTTGGGGTCCTTGGGCCTGCTTGTCATCGGCTTGCTCCATCATCAAAGGGGACGTCTGATGAAAGGATTGTTTGCCGGCTGTGCTCCACCGGCTGCTTGTGTGGTACGGCATGCATTGAAACAATGGAGGTGTTAGGGCATGCAGTAAAACAATGGAAGTGCGCACCATGATGTACTGGCCCTGGCTTTTCCTCGCTCAACCCGTGCACCTGTGCACGACGCACACAGGCGTGGAGGGATACGTGAGCCGCGAGGCGTCGCTGGTGCTGCCGCCGCACAGCCTGCGCCGCAGCGAGTCGCTCAGCTCGGGTGGCGGCAGCACCGCCGCGGCCGCCGCCGCAGCGCTGGTGCGCTCGTCGTCCACCCTGCAGAGCCGCTTTGCGGTCGAGGCCTCGCAGCAGGTGCAGCAGCAGAGCGGTGAGTGGCAGGATGGCTGCATGGCACAGGGATTGGCCCGTCCTACGCCTCACAACACCTCGCAACCATATGTTGGCAAAGTTCGCGACACGAACCCACAGTCTCGGTTGATCGTGCATGTTACACAGCACTCAAGTGCTTGACCTAAAAGCAGCGCATGTGGACTGGTCAGAAAGGGTCCTGTTGTCATGCTGCTGTGCCCTCCCGTACTTGCAGACGCGTCCAGGGGCCCGCTCAAGCCGGAATCGGAGGAGGGTGAAGAGGAAGCAGAGGAGGAGGAGGTTGAGGTGGGTTTCTGGGTCAAAGTCAAGGTGTGCCACGTGCATCCGTCATGTGCAAGGAGTGCATCTCGGCTGTCAAGCTTGTAACGGCACGCCGTCACTTGCGCTGGCGCCACAGCTTCGTTGTGCATCGGCGTGCTACGTCAGGAACGGACGGCATGCTCTGCGCCCCACTCCAACCCCACAGCCCTTCACGGTGCAGTGTCTCGCCATGCAGGTCTCCATGCTGGACGATGTTGACAAGTGCATCTGTCGGTCTGACAATGCGTGAACAAGGTGGGTATGACCCCTGTAGTGCTGAGGGCTGATGCTTGCGCTCCGTGCACACGCTGTATGCACCGTACTCAGGAGGAAGTGGAGGTGGAGGCGGAGCCCTCCCAGGAAGACTCCGCGCTGGCTGCAGAGCGCTCGCTGCCATACGCCGCCACCGTCACCTCCGCCCCTGCCGCCGATACAGCTGCCCCGGCCGTTGATAGCGTGCCCGCTGCAGAGGCTCCGGCACGCGCTGTCGCACAACCGGCGGATGAGAAGTCTGCCACGTCCATCACACCCCCAGCCTCAGGCCTGGCGCCTGCCAAGGAACCGTCAGGTGTGTTGAGGCGCTAGGCAATCAACTCAACCATCAAGGCAGCTGCTTTGTAAGTTTGCGTCTGCATCCTTCACCGGCGGCAGCTTGCTGTCCCGTGTAATGTTCAAGGCTACCAACAGGGTTCCTTGCAGCACAAGTTATGCCGACCTTGCATTGTATTGTGCATCATTAGCGGGGATTGCACGTGCAACGGATAATCCTGCAGTCGCTTTGTGTGATAACGACAATGATAATGTGTTTGGTGTGGTGCTGCAGGCGAGACGGAGGAGCCTGAGGAGATGTTTGAGGCGGCCTCCCTGGAGGGGCCAGAGGCCTCAGGTGAGAGAGGAGCAGCGATCCACCCATATGCCAGTTGATGACAGGTTGCATGCCACTTTGCATGCCCACTTTTGCCCCCGACATTGCCTCCAATGGCAACATCGCCAGCCTGTATGCGTGGGCGCACGTCACTCATACACTAAGTTCGTCAACATGCTCTCCATGCAATCGGTCATCCATGAATGGCCTGAATGCCTGACACAGGCCAAGTGCAGGCCAAGTGATGAAGTCAATCAGTCATCAGTTGCGTGTGCAATTCGAGTGTCGTCTAGCACATGCCCCTGCCTCATCAATCTGCACCGCACATTGCCAGTGCACTCCGCAGCTTGCCGCTACGGGTGCTATTTTGTCAGAGCTCATCCAGCATTGCTGACAGCTAACTGAGCTGAGGGCGCCCTTATCAACACTTTGAATGCTCAACGCACGCTGCAGGCGCTGGCGGCGATGATGACGAGTACCAATACACGGCCGCATTTGGCAGCGAGGGCAGCGACGACCTGACTGCAGTGGCGGCCGGCTTTGAGTCTCGACGTAAGTACCAGTACGGAGTGTGTCCACCGCAAGATGCCTGTGCTTGAGCGTGGCGTATGAACGCACCTGGGGCGGCCTGCTGTGCTGCCTTGCCCTTGTTAACGTGTGTGGCGATGCGTCGGCCTCTAACTTGCATGTACGTGTCCATATGCCCTGTGTGCAGTGGATGACGAGGAGGATGACGCGCCCGTCAGCTACTCTGACGGCGGCATCTCAGCATCCGGCCTATCAGACGACCTGGCGCAGTATCAGGTAAGACCGGGTAATACTACCCGTTGTCACAATTGCATAGCTACGTAATTCACAGGGGTGAACGTCCTTCAGGGTCGAGCAGCACTCACTCGCCTAACAGTTATTGCTGTGGCAACGCCGCGTGACGGCGCAGAGAAAGCATGCGCGATCAGTTCGGAGGAAAATTGTCTTTGAGCTGCTTTGCGTATCATTCTATCGTATCCCATTCGCTGTGAGCGTGCATTGTTGCGTTCAGGTCACGGCGGCAGCGGATGATGATGACAAGGGTGACGAGGAGGCTGTGCAGGACCAGCAGGCGCCGCAGGCCGCAGCAGCGGCGGCACCACTCGCAGCAGAGCCCTCACAGCCAGCCCTAGACAAGGAGCGCTCCGCTGCCAGCAGCACGTCTGCCCGCAGCGCCGCCGCCGCTTGTGCTGCCTCTGACCGTGCCCTGCCTGCCGCAGCGCCGCCCACAGCAGCTGCAGCATCCCCGCAGGAGGCTGAAAAGGCGGTCTCGGAGCCTTCTGAGGAGATCGAGGAGGTGGTTTCGGAGGTGGTCTCGGATGCGGCAAAGGGCGATGACCAGCAGCAGCAGGATGAGAAGGACCAGCCGCTGGCGCTGGCTGTGCCTGCCACGGCTGCCCCTGCCGGCTCAACCACTGCACCTGAGGCCACGAAAGATGATGATGAGGAGGAAGAGCTGGTGCGCGCATACTGGTGCTGAGTCATGTTGCTGTACGGTATATCGGTATCTGATCGGCTTGCTTGCCAGAGTCCCACCGTAATGGAACAATGGGGGCAAACGAAGCCGGCGCATAATCGCAATGCTTGCCTAGGTGCACAACGGAACTCCGCTGGAACCCTGGCATGTACTACTTACTGTGCAGCAGCGTGTTCGACTGTTCGTGGCATTTCCAAGGGTTCCTGGATGAAATGCTACCTGCTGGTCTCATGTAGGCATGTAGCACCCTCATGAGCCTGTTGTTCAGCACCTCGGTCGTGACCCGTCGCAAATCCAGGGGCCATGTGAGCCTGTGCGTGGCCTAATGACGTGTATGTGCTGTGTACGACTGTGTGTGCTTGTTCCGCTGCAGACGCTGGCCGCCGCGCTGCAGTCGTTGGGCGAGGATAGCGATGATGAGCACCCCACCTCGCCCGCCGCCGCCCGGGCAGCGCTGCAGGTCAGCCATGCTCAAGTATTATGTCGTGGCTGAATGCGCATGCCCGTGAATAACCCGCAAACCTGACATGGGTAACGTTTCACATGAGTGGAGTTCACTGGAGTTGCGAGGTCCTTCTTGCCTTTAGGCATGGTGTGACGCGGCTGGCGGTCCTTGTTGCGCTGTGCAGGAGTTCCTGGCGATGCCCAGCTTTGGTGAGCGCGAGGGGCGTCAGCGAGGCGACTTTGAGAATGAGATCGAGGAGATGCTGCAGGTATGGGACAGAAGGAGAGGGCGAGATAGACCTGCTGCATGCCAGATGTACCTGATGGCATGTGCATGTAACCCCGGGCAGTGTTCAGGCCTCCCTGCAGCACAGTGCTGTATGGATCGGGCGGGTGGCTTGGCGCTCCTGCGCCTATGGCAGCATAGAGGCCCAGCTTGCTAGGCATGAATGTGTACCATATGGTCCATGAGCTGCATGCCAGCTAACGCGCACAGATGCTCAAGCACCTAACATGTATACAGGCTATTTGAGGCATGCTTGTCCTAAGCCCTGTTTGCGCGCTGCCTGCAAATGTGTCGCTGTCGTTGCAGGCCTCTCGTAGCTTCACCCACCAGGGTGGCCTGGGCGCATCGCGCGATCTTGCCGCAGACTTGGGCATTGACTACGCGCCCGGGGGCTACCACTCTCCTTTCCAGAGCAGCATGGTGGATAGCGAGCTCGGCAGCCCGCGTGCTGCGGGCGGCACGGCGTCGAGCAGGGTGAGCACGACGACGCTCCAGCTGCTGGACGTGCTGGAGGTGAGGCTGGCGCATCAAGCATCCAATGAATGCGCACAGCAAGTGCTGTGGGCATTGCAAATCCGGTAGTCCGGTACCAACCGCAACTGCACGACATTTTGTTCTGCAGTGTCCATGATGTTTTCAGGTTGTGCGATTGGGTGCTGGTATCCACTGCAACGGAGGCAGGACGGGGTTGGATTGGCAATGAGGAGGTCCCAGGGTGGCTTGGTTTTGCGCGCGTTCAACGTCTGTGCTGTTTTTGTGGCAATGTCTATCCTTTGATGCGGCAGGGTAAATCGGAAGAGGATGCCAAGCCTACCGCTGCCCCCACCGTTTCCCCCACGGACGAGGCATCACCAGCGCCAGCACCGCAGCCGGAGCCTTCTGCACACACGCTGCATGGCGATGATGAGCCTGCTGCGGGCGGCGCTGCTGCTGCTGAGGACGAGGAGTCTGAACAGCCACCGCTTGCGAAGGAGCGCACCACCGAAGGGTCCGATTATTCGATGTCGTTCGATGGTGCGGAGGTGGAGGAGGAGGAGGTGGAGGAGGTGGTGGAGGAGGAGGCAGAGCCAGAGCCGGAGCCCACACCTCCACCGCCCAAGTCCAAGGTGGGGCAGCGGCCAGGTGCCGGCCTATTACCTTGTACGCTTTAGCAACGTGCCCCGGGTTGTGTGCTTCTGTTTGATGATACCCAAGCAACACGTTTGCCCTTGCGTCAAAGCCTGCATGATCGCCCTTCCCAATGCGGCTAACACGTCAGCGCAAGCTCAGTTGGCATTGATCCCTTTGCTGTTACCTGTTACTTGGCTCATGCAGAACGAAATCGTGGATGAGATAACGGAGGAGACGCTGCAGCGTGTGGTTTCGGAGTCAATCGAGACCATCGCAGCAGTCTCGCGCGGTCAGCCGCCGCCGCCGGTGGCCACGTCAGTGGCCACCTCAGCGCTCGCGCCCGCCCCCGTCAGCACGCCCGCCTCCCCGCCACGTGCACCAGCTATCGTCATCCTCAGCGGGAGCTCCGCTGGAGCTTCAGCAGCACCCACCAGCCCACGTCAGGCGCACCGGTTGTCTGTGTCCACATCAGGACGCGCCATCGGGGGCGCAGGCGACGAGGATGAAGAGGACGGCGTTGCGGCGGCTCAGAGGCGGCGGCAGCAGGAGGAGGAGGAGGAGGCAGCAGACGCGGAGGAGCTGTTGAGTGCGGATGCTGACGAGGATTTGGAGGACATGGAGGTTGACTTTGGGGATGTGGGAGGTGAGCCAGTGGCTACCGTACGCTGCTGCGCACAAGGCGCTACCATGATGGGTGCTTGGTGCTGTAGATGGTAGAACAACGGCGGGTTGATCTGTGACGATGAGCAGCACCGGTGCAGGCACCCTTTTCGCTGTTCTGTCCGCTGGGTGGATTACGGGGACTGGCTTAGCAGCAAGGTGCTTCACTGTCCTCCCTGTGCATTCAGCTGCCTTACTGCCTGAACGTCCACGTCCACTTTGTGTCCGCATGCGGGTCGATCACGCAAGCGTGTGCATCCCGATGTCATGCGGATGTACCGTTCCCGCCATTCTCATGCAGAGCCCGACCTGCCCAGTCCGCTGCCCAGCGACAGCGGCTCCATCGCCGGCGCCGCGCTGCCGCTGCGCTCGCCCAGGGCTGCGGCTGCGGCGCAGCGTGAGAAGCAGCTGCAGCAGCAGCACAAGGCGCAGGAGCCGGAGCCCCTGTCCAGCCAGGTGCGCGTGTGCGGTTTGCACTCTGCAGTATCATTTGTGGACGGAGTTAGTTAAGAAGTCATGGTACTCAACCTTTTCGTTGGAAGTGAAGTGCGCTGTACGGCCTGATGGGACTGACTGACGGTGTGTTGGGATTGTCATCATAGCGACTCATGCATTGAGCTGTAAGCCTCTCGCCTGCTGCTCCTCGTATTTGGCTATGCGAAGCCTGGCCTAGCCCTCATGCGCATCTACCATGGACCGCTTCCTTGCAGTCGCAGGTCACGTACAGACACATGATTGTGGCCTCACCCTCGCGGTGCCCTGCTGCTGTGACCGCATGCACGTGTGAGCTTCAGGCGAGTGAGGCCAGTGGCCTGGGTGGCGGCCTGGGGGTGTCGGACGAGGACCTGGGCTGGGGCGACGAAGGCGAGCCGGAGGGACCCACGGGCGGCGCTGCAGGAGGGGACGCCAGCGGCGGCGCCAGCGGTGAAGACGACTGGCAGCCAGACCTCAGCGGTTACATCGCACCTGAGGTGAGCGAGGCCGCTTGCGGTTGTTATAACTGACTGCCAACTCGTGCGTCCTTCAAAAAGCTGTTACCATAATACATTATAGTCATGTCACGTAATCACATCATTTGGGTGCGTGTGCGTGGTGGCGCTGCCTACGGTGGTGGTTGGTGTGCACACTAAAGATCGACCAGGCGGCGCTTGAGCGCGAGCATGCGCCGGCAGTGGCCACCGCCCCGGAGGCCACCAGCCAGTACGTGGACCTCGTCATGGCGGAGTTCCTCAAGGACGTACCGCAGGTGGGGACGCAGGGGAGAGGAGGTGCTGCTGCGCAACCTGAATGTCAAATGCGTGATACTGATGCAGTGGCATGAGTGTATGTGTGCATGCATGCGTGCGTGACCTCCACGCCGGCATGCCCGCACGTTTTCCTGGGAGCTGGCAGGACCGTGTCAACATCCAGCTGTGTGCAGTCACCTGCTGCACCCATGTGGCCATGCGTGTGCAATGAACGCGGTGTGCGGTGCAACTGGCATGCTGCTTACCAATGACAGGGACAATGCCGAGGCACTCATGCACGCAAACACTGTTTGCGACCACAGCAGGCAAAACAAGCAGTCCAATGCACATACAGCTGCCCATCCGTGATCCTTCGTCTACGTGTGTGTGCGCGTGCATGTGTTGCGTGGCGCAGGTGCTTTCCCCCGGCGCCGACCCGCTGTCTCTGGAGGCCTTCCTGGCCCTGGAGCGCGGCCTGGCGGACGCGTCAGAGGCGCAGCACATCCACAACAAGATGCTCTACGACGCCACCAACGAGGCGCTGCTGGCGGTGTACAAGCAGTGCGGGCGCGTCAAGGTGGGCACGTGATGCAGGGGGGGGGGTGGAGGGGGCTCACGCAGGCGATGACACGGATGCGGCAGCAGCGCCTCTGCGCATTCTGTGCCACGTTCAGCATGTATCAGATCGGTTAGTTGCCAAACCATGGCAGTAAACTGGCAGCGCAGAGGAATGCGCAGTGCTTTCGTTCAGCTCATGGCTGCGATGCTGAACCTTGAGAATTGTGTGGCGAACATGCTGGGTGCAGGGGACGTTTCACTATCGCCTGCATGCACTTGAGTACAGATCAGTGAATCACACATACACACGCTCGCGGCACCATCCACACCACGCAGCTTGATGTCCACAGACTCCAACCCCATCCTTGAATGGCTGATCGGCCAAGTGATGTAAAGTTACTCAATCATGCATGCTGGGTGCAGGGTCCAGCTCTTGCATGCACTCTGCTCACCCCCGACCCATCCATCCTGCACGTGCGCCACGTGCTGTCATCCATAACCTATCATGACTGCATGATAACCAGTCTGGTGCCGCTTGTTGTGGATGGCCACATGCCGGCATGCAGATGGCGCCGTGGATCCGCACTGCGCGTGTGGTGCGGCCGCTGCCCCCCCCGGAGGCCCTGGTGGCGGAGGTCAAGGCGTGCGTGACCAAGTGGGCGGGCATGCGCGTGAGAGAGGGCGAGGTGGAGCACATACTGGCGGCGGCGGCGGCCGAGGACGACAAGTGAGTCACGAGTGATGACCCACCTGATAGGTGGTAACACTTGATCATAACACACTTGAGGACACTTAGGAGGACTGCACCGCCCTGAGATGCTCTGCCCTTCGCTGCTGGTGTAGCGGTGTTAGCTTGTGACCCACCGACAGCAATATATACTGTACTTCCCAGCTTGTTAGGTATTTGCACATGCGGTGCTTGAGAGGGCTTGTTGCGCCGAAAACGGTGGTCTTGGCCCGCTTTGTATGCGTACCCGTGTAGTGTGCCTGGTCAGGCGCACAGCTCCGGTATATCCACATTAATGGGTTGTGTGTGCGCACGCTCAAGCAGTTGCTCTGGTCGCTGCCTGTCAAGCCCCTGCGCCTTGGCGTCTGGCTGTGTGGTGGCTAGTATTGTGCATGTGAGGTCAGGCTGCTTGCTGCAAAACAAGTTGCAGGTTACGGTTGCACTGCTCGCTTACGCGCCTGCATACCTGCCTGAATGCGTGAGTATACATATCGCCCTAACATACGGCTATGCGCGGTTGCGGGGCCCGCTGCTGCAGACACTGGTCCAACTTTGACGCCGAGGAGGCGGAGGTGAAGCAGGAGGTGGCGGACAGCCTGCTGGACGACCTGCTGGGCGAGACCGCGCAGCTGCTGGTGGACATGGAGGGCAGGATCAGCACGCGGTAGCGCAGTAGCATGGTAGCCACCCACATGACACACGACAACTATCAGCAACGATGCCACCTAAGTAGGCCCACACACGCACCGCTGCATTGCGCCATTGATGCAGCGGCGGGACACGACATGTACAGAGGCTGCTAGCTTATCAGACAGCTGCGATCGGTTCTCCTCCAAGGCATCTGGCCCTGGCGAGTGAACTCTACCGTACCTAGCGCATCAGGAACACTTGGGTTATAGCCAGACAGTAGGTGTGAGCACACGGCACTGAAAATACTGACCTGATGCTTACCGAACAAACTGACCTCGAGGCCATGTGTGACATGCATTCATCATGGCCAACACAAGAGCGCTTTTGGGAACGCATGAGATGTTTTGCCTTTATGGCCATTGTTGTCGCGAGCGCACATGCACAGCGATTTGGCGTTCGTGCGTCCCACATATTCATATGACAAATGTATGGTCTCTCTGTAGGCATCCACTGCTGCCTGCCGTGTTCATGTCTTGCATGCCACTCAACACGTGACGATCTCATCGCATCTGGGGTGAATTCAGGTGCAGTAGTCAAGCACTGCATCATGTTTCCTGGTTGCGTAGTTACACTTGCACATGCCATCGTACTGCATGCGCACATCCCGCACCTTAAGCTTGGTGACACACCAGGACTGACAGGCGTGCCACTGTGTTGTGTATGAAGTTTGCGGCCACCTTACTGCACTCACTACTGCGCGACTGTAATTCGTAAATATCTCGGGGTTTTTCATTGGGTAGAGTGCAAAGTCCACCGGGTAGAGTCCGCCGGGACGCACCCTTGATCCGGCATTGTGGCCAATGCCAGGCTGTCTGCCGTCATGCTCAGCGTTTGCCTCAGCAGCAGCACCAGCAGGACGGGCAGCCAAGGGGGCAGGGGGCGCGATGCCACAGGAAGGGCACATCACATGCACTTGAATGGCCTCCCTGTAGACTCTGCAGCCGTGCGTCCCATCACTCCATCAGTGCTGCCATACCGGTATGCATTTGTTGATATGTCGACAGCTCGCTGCGGTAGCGATGTTGGTAGCCATTCGGTCCATTGCGGTCGAGGTTGCTCGTGAGAGAAGGCCGTTGCATTACAGGGAGGCCTCTGTGAGCAACTGACGGGGTACTGGCGAGTGGCGACACGTGCACCGCACCGCAAACATTCAACGCAGGGTAGCGGGACGCTGATCGCGCAGTATTCAGCAAGGGGTCGTGTGAAACGCAGCACCCCACCACAATACAGGAAGGGGACCTGTACAGTAGCCAGTAGGGGATCAATCCAGGGAGCAATCAGGAGAAGCAGAACCTGGTAAACAATCACGCAGCGCCTGACGCTCTGACCCACTTGAAGGTAAGTAGTAGGTATGAGGCAGGCAGCATGCAGGTGAGGGAGTTCACAGCAGCGTGGGAATGGGTGGAAGCGCAATGAATGTGGTAAATACGGTAGTCGCCTGTCGGTGCGGCCGGCGCAGGCGCAAAACAAGCACGGTGAAGGTGGAGGATGCGTGGACCGTGCCAGACATTGGAAACAGTAACATAACGCACTGCAAAGACCTGGCTGTGCGGGAGGGCAGGCAAGGCCACGTGCATGTCCGGCGGCCGCACAAGCCGCCTGCTGTATAGCCTGCAAGAAGCCGTGAGCTCCAGCAGAGCGCGAGATGCCGGCAGAAGCGGCGGGCAGCGCAGGATGATGTAAGGCATTGAAGGGGAGGGGGGGGGGGGGGGGGTAAACG